>OY997590.1:17902805-18097119 GCA_963921825.1 Erodium maritimum
CCAAGTCATAACATGGAGACCGTGAGAGGGAAGAAGGTGAAGTGGGAGGAGAGGATGAGGAACAACTGGAGCTGCTCTTGTGGTTTGATGGGTTGAGTATCATCATGGGCACCATGTCCTCCAGCAGGCCCATTCCTCCAGTACTCTGCTCAGGCCCAGAGACAATATCTGTAGGGGTCTTTTGGGCTTGTTCAGGGATCTTCTTGTGCCTTTTGGGCCGTGGATCGGGTTCCTGGTCCGGGCTGTCTAGGAAATATGGGTAAGCAAAATGGAGGTGGAGCCCCTCGTAGGTGATGATCATTGTGTCAGGGTCCTCACCACACCTCTCCACTTGCTTCTTTGCGCTGCACCTTGGGTTTGTGCATCTGTAGTAGCTCCTGTGTTTCCATCAAAATCGAACATTATTAACAATTTAACAAATACGACATTAAAAAACAAATCATGTCACATTTTGGTACCTAGGATTTGGGCTGTTCTTGATAGATTTCTGTCCATATTTCCTCCACTTGTACCCATCATCGGCCATTTCATTGCCGCAGTTCTTGATTCTGAGAGTGTACTTGTTTTCAAGCTTACTCAGTCCTGTCTCCAATAGTGAAACTCTGCAGACCAGAAACAATTCAAATTCTCATCCAAGATAAAAGAAACAGAGACGAGGCATGAGGGTGTCCTGTTTTCGCACCTAGCTTGCGAGAGGTCGCTCAACTGCGGAGGCTTCTCGATGTCTTGGATCGTCGACAAGAGCCCGTTATCGCTTGAAAGGCCTCGTTTCGGTGAATTGTGTTGATTCGTTTTGTCAGGTAGCACCAAGAATAGAGATTCGTTGTCAATAAGCTCTTTGAAGAGGTAGTCGAGCTCGGAGCTGTAAGACCAATCTGTCGCTGGAGCGTCCAGAAGCTCCATTTTGCTGTGTAACTTGAGTTGAAGAGGTGAAGATAAGGAATAGTGAGAAAGGAGGGAGAGTGGAGCAGATGGAGAGGAAGCTGTGACGTTTACGGGTTTGGCTTTGAGCATTGACTTTTGTTTTCAAACAATAGCTGGGTTTCTATTTTGTTTCTTTTATCGTGGAGACTGAGATAAAAATGGAATTGAATTCTACACTACACTAGAATTTGTTTCTTCTTAAAGGGGTTTGGGGGTATGTCAACGATGGGGCACCACAACATTAATTTTATTTTAGCTATGTCACCAATTTAGGGCTCTACAATGACAACACTCACGGGCTGCATTTCACCTCTCAATTCTTCTTCCAATTTAATTTTTAAAATATTACATCAATTTATTATCCGTCAACCAATTTAACTTTTATGGTAAGATTGTTGTATTTGAACATTATTTTTTGGGTGAAATATTGAAACATAACTCCAAGTATTGGTCACGACTCACAAGCATTATGCTTAAACTATTGATCACGCGATTATGTTAACAAAAACCAACATCGAGATGTAAAATAACTCTTTTACCCTTCTGAATTTGAATTAACCTACACGTATAAGTTGAAAGAATATTTTACCCTTTCATCATTAATTCTTTAATACTCATTAATTTTTTTTATTACTTTATAATATTTTTTATATACTAAAAATGAAATCATATGAGTCTCTCTCAAAGGAAAAAACGTTATTCTGCTTCTTTTCTTCTCATACCGCCGTCGATCACACTCGCCGTCATGGTTGTCTTCGTCGTCACCTCTGTAAACCACCTCCTTCGAGCCATCATCCTATCAAGCGAAGAGACTTCCACTCCGTCCCTCGGATGTTTTTCTTTTTTGGTGAATAACAAATAATCGGCATATGGGTTTGAGATCCGGGGGGCGGGACGATAAGGGGGTGCAGTTCTCCACGATATCCTAGCACATGGAGGAAGAAAGGAGAGTACCACCGTAGGATCCTTTGGTTTGCCATTTTCTGCTTCAATAATACCTTTATGGTTCGTTAGATTGGTTAGTTTGGTTTCGATTCATGTACTGTTTTAGGATTTGGTTTTTAGGTCGTTTAATTTTCTCGTTTCGTACTGTTGAAATGTTGGTAGGGGGATGTCCTAAGTTAGTATCTGCGGTCCAAAGCAACATTTTTCTACCGGTCCATGAGCGTCGGGTTGGCTATGGGCAACCAGGACACATATCTGGAACCCAAGGCTTTTACTTTATTTTTTATATTAATGCACTTCCCCGAATTACTCGTTTCAAAAGAAAATATATTTTTTTATTATTCTTTTTACAAAGATATTTTTTTCTTGAAATATGTTTTAATTGATTACTTAATTATTTATATTTACTTAATTGATTTTTTTTCCTAATCATTTTTAAACCCAGAACTTAATCTTTGAATAAAAAAAAATCAAAGTTTCTAAGGCAGGTCATCTTCTTGATTTTACTTTCACAAATCTGAGACAGAGTGTTATCCAAATTTTATTCCATGTATAATCTACAAGTTTTGCAAATGGTTAAATAAAAAAGATAAAATCAAATCACGAAGAATATTAGCCACAATTTTTAGGAAGCACACGAACAACATATCTAAAATAGAATCTGACGATCGGAGTTACATTGTTGGATTCACAACCCAAGCCCCTTTTTAAGATTTCGAGCCATCCACCCCAGGTTGATACATGACCATCGATTTGACTTGTTGCTTCAAAGTTAGGGAAGGCTTGTTTGCATGGGCTTTGACTTTGTGTACCCGTCCTTTTTTTAATACATAATTGTTTAGCGTATGTAGCACAAGGACAAAGGATTGTTTGACTGTCAGAAACTGGTTTAGGTGTTTCTCTCCCGGAGTGGAGTGGGTTCAGGTTTGAGGGAGAAGCCCAAAACGTTATTATCTAAAAGGTCAACTCTTTTTGTAGGTGGGACCGAGTGGCTCGTGATTGGATGGCACGTGTGGTCCCTGGTTTTGTCGGGAAATCACGTGTGGAGTTGAGTATCAGTTCGAGTTCGACAATATTGTAGATCGAAGAAGCTGCTACGGCTATACATAGTATACGGCCTCCGAGTCCGAGAGGTGAAGTCACGCTGTAAACATAAGGCCAATTGCCCAACCTTGTGGGGGGTCTCACTCCGTCCTAATCTTTGTGTACTGTGAGATTTATAAAATCTATCCCTAGATTTTGAAAGTATCAACGGGATTGTTTTTCTAAAATGATATCGACAAATCCAGTTACACAAACATCAAACTTTTACCCCTTATTTATGTATCTTAAATTTATTATTATGTAAAATTATTTTTGTATTTAATAAATATATATTCTTCCTAGTAATTTTGAATTCTATTAATATTTTTTTTTGAATTACCAAAACATAGAATACATACCTAGATTGTAATACATAATTTGGAGTATTTGCTCTCCAACTTAATTTCATCTTATCTTCCACCGCGTTTTGAGCAACAACATGAGCCCTCTTATTTTCCGTTCTACATAACCATTTTGATTTCGAGATCTTCAAGGCCGAGAGACACTGAGAGACTTCGTTGACTTTCATCGATCACTCTTCAGACATGCCCAACTCTGAAGCCCGGAATCTCCCGTAGAAGCCTTTTACAATCATCGATCACTCTTCCAATCGGACGCTTGACAAACTATGTACATAAGATTGACATATCATTCTTATAAGTTTACAAAACATATCCATGCTATTTATAAATTGGTGCACAATTCTCGCCCTAAAAACGCTTCACAGCAAAGACCTTCCATGCAGGGCCGTCTCTACGTATTTGGTGGCCTTAGGCAAAAAATAAAATATCGGCCTTTTAAAACGGTATAAAACAATTTACGTAGCGTGCCGGTGCTTAAAATCTACCCATATAAATATACATATATACCTATAACTAAACATATAATATTCCTTAAACATGAATCTGTCATTTTTTTCTTTCTAAACATGGTTTTTAAACAATTAAATAAGAATATATTAAGCTAATTGTAGAACTTCCATGTCGATTGTTATAAACTATAAAATAATTAGTAAAAACAATTAGATATTAATTAATCAATTAATATTACTAACCTTGTATTGTAGATTGTTCTTCGTGTCTGTCTTTGTTTTCCACAATTAAGATAAGAAATATCATATAGTGGTAATTTTTTTTCTTCATAAAACGAACTAGAATTTGAGAAGAAAATCGTAATTAAACAATAGAGAACTGGGGGATGAATCTAAACCTAAAATTACCCTTATATTCATATATGATTCCGAAAAAATAGAATTGGGAAGAAAAGAAAGTTATGTTTTGGAAACAAAATCTAACCGGGTTTAAGATTTGGAATAATAAAATCTTTATGTTGAATATGGGGCTGCAATATAATAATGTAAAAAGGGAATTCGGCTGAGTTAAAAAAAATGATTGAGTTGCGGAAAAAATGAAGATTTTTTTGGCTGAAATATGTTTATACGTTGGTTATTAGGATTGATATTATGCTACTAAGTAATTATCTTAATCTTAGTTAAAGTTTGGCCTTATAAATTTTTAAACCCATTTTTTTTACCAAATGGGGCCTTTTTACTGTTGGTGGACTTAGGCCACCGCCTAAGTTGCCAAGGGGAGAGGCCGGCCCTGCTTCTATGTGTATCTATATAGTATCGGTAAGTTCTCATATTTATTTATGGGTTTAGGACGGATAGTGTTAAGAATCTCACCGTATATAAGGCTAGAGGGTATGCTTACGTAACATCATTACTCCAAATGCTATGGTACATGGAGCTAGATTGACTTTAGGAAACGAGATATTTTTTCAAGTAGAACATTTATGAACTTTGATATAAAGTCAATGCATTGGTAAGGTTGAGGTTTTTGTTATCCGGGTAATGACTATCCAAACCACTCATTAATACACACTTAATGTTAATATATGGAAATAAACTTATCAAGATTAATTAATCAAATAGTAAAACTTGACCAAGGTGGTCACAAGCATATGATTGTACTGAATGGAAACAAGGCCAAAGAGTAAAGATAATAATCATATCCAAGTAAATCCAACTAATAACATTAATCTTTCAATCATGACTGACTTATATAATTAAGTTTCTTCTTATACTGTAAAAGTTGACTTATATCTAAAGAAAAGTGAGTTGTATATACATTTTTAATTGGCAATTGTTATAAATACAGAACCTATCGTTTCTACAAAAGAAATTGTTACATCCAGACCAGAAACCTTGATGTAATCAAATGGATGACGAAACCAAGGCCAGAAAAACGATTAAAAATTGCTACACCTTATTCTCCGTTGTGTTTGTATCAATAAATAAAACAAGTAAAATTGGTGAGTAGAATTACAATATTATGAAGACAAATCATCTTACCACTCATTTCTATGTACAGAGGCCGTTGCGCTCACAAAACCTGGTCCCACGACCATCGATTCTCTGTCCAAACTCCAAGCACACCATCATGATAGTCACACGTGCAGAGACCACGAAAGCTTCGGTTGAGCTTCTCTAGTGTAGGACCCATGGTAAGACCCACTACACAGCATCAGCAAATCTCTGAGCAGCCAAATCACACCGTGCATGAGCCAAACCTATCCTCGAATTCTCAAGATCGAACTCCATCCACATGTTCTGCTGATGATGATGCCCAATCACGTACGCCTCCACTCCAAGCAAGTCCGAGTTCCCAAACGTGAAGCAATACACCGAATCGTTCCCTCTTAATTCGCCCGGCACACGGTACAAAGCAGTGTTGCCCGAAACCGTCATTTCCGCCCCCCGAAACACCAGCCCCACCGTCGGCAGCGGAGGCAGCGCCGCCTGGCTCACTGGCACCAGGTAGCACAAATCCATGGCTCCTTGGAACACGAAATTCGGCTCGTCCAGGACCCGAATCAGACCGGCGGTCCGGTTTAGAAACTCGTTCCTGAGAGCGGTGTAAACCGGCCCCAGAAGGAACGTGAACTGGGTGCCTGAATCGACCATTGTCTGCCCGGCTCCGGTATGATCCGGCTCCAAAACGGATTTCGGTATCGGTAGCACCTTATCCGAAACTTTAATTCCCTCGAGCTGGACCGTGTAGGCGGTCCGGTCGAAGTAAGGCAACGGGAGGGAGATTTGAATCAACGGCGTGTAATTCAACGGGGCAAGCCACGAGAAGTTGGCGTCGCCGAGCATCAACACACCCGAAAAATCGGAACCCGAGATGCAGTAGGAAAATTTGGGGAAGCTCATCTGAGAGACGAAAGACAGAGAGCCGCGGTTCATACCCATCAAGCCAGTGTTCTTGGCGTCCTCCTCGGTGTTGCTGCTGAAGGTGGAGTCCATGCACCCGAAATGGACATCCGAAATGTTCGAACTCCCGAAATGGTAAGTATCGGTGGCGAGAGTTCCTTCTGTGGAGGAAGCGTCGGCGTAGGAGAGCATTGCGTGGCAGAGGCTGTGAGCGTCGCAGGAGGCGGGTATCTGAAAGTCCCGGGTCCGGTTCGTGCAGACCGGGGAGGAACAGGGTACGGGTCGGTAGGAGGATGATCGGGTCGGGTCGAAGGTGGAGGCGTTCTGGGTGGTGTTGCAGTTGAGCCAGGAGAGCTCGCTGCCGGTGTCGATAACCATTGAGACGTTCTGCGGCGGCGTGCCGACGTTCAGAGTGACGGTGAGGCTGACGTTGTGGCGGAAGGGGAGCTTGTTCGGAGACCTGGGGACGGACCCGGACGGAATTAGCTGAGTTTTGAGGGGTAAAATGAGAGTAGTGGTTGTGTTCATCAGAGAGACGCACATTTGGGTGTCGAGGAGGAGAGCTGAGGAGCAGAAGAAAAGAAGAAAGAGGAGGAGCTCCATGGAAGAAGAAGAAGAAGGAGAGAATGTTATGAGTTGCAGAGGACTCTGGAAATGTGTAGTGAAAATTTGCAGTGATGTTAATGTCTCTCTATAAATGTGTTCACTTCTTCACTGTATCCAAAATGAGATCTAACGTAGAAACAGAGGAGGAAGGGATCTGGGAACCAAACGATGTCGTATGGTAGACTCAACTACTGTACCTACCAGGGTCTATTATTTTGTTTGTCTGTCGAGTGAGGCACATAAGTAGATTTTACGGTATATTTATGGTGGTCAGTTGTTAATTGTTATGTATTTGAGTTTAAATTAAAACTGTTATGTTTTAGTTGAATATAATCATCTTGTTTCGCGATTCTGCTACACGCACCCGTTATTAATGTATATGTGAATGTTACTCCATAGTACGTAGAGCAGAAAAATTAAATGAAAATAAAACATCTAGGGGACTGACTATATTAAAACACATGACATTATAGACAAACTAAGAACACTCACCTTTGATATCCTCAGAGGAGGATAATGTGAAACTCATACACGACCGAAGTGTTCTGGGTTTTGTTTTTCAAGCTGTTGTGGATTTATTTTTCGAGTGCAATGGATGCCAATTGTATTCTAGTAGTCTATTATCCCTCATTATTAGCACTAGTTAATCACAAACCCAAAATTGGTGTAAATAAATCATTTTGGCCTAATGAGAAGTGTCACCCATGCAAACACATATAAATGGCAACCACTTGCATCATCATAGTATGGTGAATAAAGTACCCGCGGGAACCCAGTATTACTATTAGAGGTTAACCTTACAAACAAAGTAACCTAATGTTAGGTCAAAAAGCATCTACAATGATTTCATTGATATACGAAATATTGTATTTATTGGAATCACTTTTTTTTAAAGCTAATTAATATTTTATTTCATTAAAAGGGTCCGTACATGTTTGACAGTTCTTACGGGACAAACACAAAAATCCTGTAATTATTATTGCGTTCAGAACAAATTGAAAGAGTCAGAAGTGCTAAGTAAAACAAGAACCAAACTAAGTATAACTGAGAAAATATCACCATAAGACGAGTAGAGTACTGGCGATCACTGCTCAAGGTAGGGTCTATAGACCGTTGGGTCATCCAAAGACGACACTCTTTTTTCGCTATAAAACCGAGCATATGATCACCAGTACCGGGTTGAGGACAGGGTGACCTCGGAGGGAGTACCCAACTTCCCCCGAGCCCTAGTGTACGACTCATGGCTCTTGGCAGGGCTGTTTCCCAGTACTCGACTGATCTTCCCGAGGTTCCCCCGCTGAACCCCTCTTCATTCTTGGAGCCGCTGAAGGTTCCTCAAGCATTCCAGCCCACGAAGCCCCCGATGACCCTCCCGTTGCCGACCCACCCCCGGTTCCCTAAGGTGTCTTCCCCGTCCCTCTCGAGATCCAGGCAGCGGAGGGGTTGAACCATGTGACAGTGGAGCAAAACCCGGCGGCACCCTAGCGGTCTGCGCCCAAGTCGTGGCATATCCTTTATCCTTCCGGGTCTTGGGATAATGTTGCAGTGACTTGTCAAAAGTATGGATGTCCGGGATCTCCTTGTCACAAGCCGTGGGTGGATGACGTATACATCCACAATTTCCACAGAACCCCGGCAGCTTGACATATGTAAGAGAACAAGTGATCGGGTCCTTGAACTCAGGGAACCGGAGGCGCATATTGCGACACAGGGGTCGGTCAAGGGAGTGCCAGTAGCGGACCTTCACCGTCACCCCTAACACTGGCCGAACTCATCACAAGGAACGTCCACCGTCCCACCTAACGCCTCCCTAATCCTAGTGCCCGTAGTCTTAGTGCTAACTATCTGGGGGGATACCATGGGCATGAACCCAAAGTTGCATCTTGTCCATGGCCGGAAGGTCCTGGACGAACGGATCCGTCTCCGCCAGCATCAGCGGTTTTCCATCAAAACACCACGGTTCGTTTAACCGAACTCAATCCCTATCCTCTTTCCTGGCAAAATGAAATCAAAGACACAAGGGGCGGCGTCCTTCATGACCAAACCAACATCCGATTTTCCCCATGCATTGGTCAGGATACGAAGGAGGGTATCCCGACGAGGTTGGACATCCGTGAGAAGACGATCCACCATCCCATATTGTTGGCGGAAAAGTGCAGCCGGATCAAGCAATTCGTTCACGACCGTAACTTCCAAGGGTGATCCATCGTCGGCTCTAGCATCGGGGGTTGCCCCTTCTGGATGGGGGTGGGGGTGGGGGTATGGTCAGCCAAAGGGAAAACGATAACCTCCCTATTCGCCGACCCAAACCCTTCCACCATCTGCAGTTGGTGGCCCTCCAAAACCCTAGCCGATAACCGGGGGGTGATCCGATGCTCGCCTGTTTCGGGGGACGACCCCGGCGCGCACACAGTGTCTTCGGCAGCGGAGAATGCTCCCCCGATGCATAATCCACCAGTAGTAGCATCAAAGGGGTACCCGAAGGCGGGGGCGACTGCAAGTCCAGGGGCAGAACCGACGCCATCGCCGACCCCTTCTTCTTCTTCTTACGCGGTGCCCGCTTAGGCCGGACCACGTCGTGCGATGGGTACGGGGGAGGAACATCCCCTGTTCCCGCACCCACGCCAGAGGCTAATGGGGCAAGGGTTCCCGCAATCGCGCCCACGCCGGTGGCTAATGGGGTAGGATCCAAGGCGCGAGAACCTCCAGAGAGACATACTGGGAGGATGGTTTGGACATGGGAGGGGACACGGTGGGAGACGCAGGTGGAGAGCTGGAGCGCGTGGCTTGGTCGGCGAAGAAAGCAGATCTCCAGGAACACATTATGGATAGGGTTTAGAGGTCTCGACAAAAACAAAGAGAATTTTTTTTCTTTTTCGGAATCACTTATTTATTTCAATCTACGTTGCAATAACTTGCCTATTAATTCATTTATTTTAAACTCAATATTGATTTGAGAAAGTAAATTGTCACAGATATAATTAAAACAAAACAAAATAGTTTTTGACATAATGATTTATTACAATGTAAAAAAAGTTCACTTTTATACTTGACTAACAATACTACTCGTTTGTATTTTGTTGAACAAACTTAGTTTTTGCTTTTATTTTCGAGGTGATTATTAGATAGTGACGAATAATGTTATATATAGACGAGCTCATGAAAGTGAATTTTAGTATTGAATAGCAACTGTTTAAATAATTGAATCGTGAAATTTTGACCCGCCAAACTCAAAATCTAAACGATGATGTGTGATCTCTCACCAATAATTTTTGTAGTGTTTTGCAAATCAGATATTGAAATAAAACAATAATTAGCACCCCACAAGAATTGTAAACGAGTGTAGGGTATTATCTTTGTTGTGCCCTTGGTAGAGGGCAACACATGAGGTCATTAATGGATTGGCCAAAGAGTACGGCCTCACGGACTTCATATATCACTTGCTGGTTGTTGACCGTACATCTCAATTTTACCGGCAATCATAATGAACCAATTTAATCTCTTTTATTATATTACATTCTTATTTGCTAATTGTAGCATGAATTTTGAAGATGGAAATAGAAAGTCTGGTGTTGACTGTTGAAGGTAGACGTGGCTCTCTCCTCACTTAAATCCCATGAATAAAATAATCAATACAATGTCGGTACAAACAATCATATAGTCCCATGTTATGTGACCCTATAACAGATCAAAAGTAAGTAAATGTAAAGCCACCTTCTTATTTTAAAGTTATTTTACAAAAAAAGCATGAGAAGGAACCTTTCTTTTAGCAAGGAATGCGAATTAAGTTTGCTTTGCATATGAAGTGATCATCTCTAAATAATTGGGTTTTGATACGTTTAATTAACTTGTTAATCAAATATTTCTGTTTATGGAAGTGATGTTGAAAATAAAGCATCAATAATTAGTGGTACGCAATGGGATGATAAGAATGCGAGTCCATGTGAGTGGGGTGAGGTCAGACAAACACTGGTCTGAGAGCACATGCCATTGCTTATGGAGCACACGACCTTCTCGTCACGCCGGACCCATTCCGGGGCTCGCAAGACGGTGGCTGACGCTCGAGTCAGTTCATTGGGTTCCAATTACTTTAATCTCAAGTCTGGTCGTTGTCTTACAAATCATAGTTTACTCTTTTTCTGCATCATCTTGTTTTCTAACTGTTGCTGTTATAATTGATTACTATTTAATTCACTTATAAATGTTACCCAATTTCATGTAGGCATCACATGGAACCACCTTTCTAATGTTTGTTCCTTTCGTCTGTCAATGAAATTACTTCTTCTTGAGGTGGCTTATTTAGTAATGGGCAGACATTTTTCTTTTAACTTTGATGCTCCTTGCCAAAATAATTGAGATATTGTCCTTGTGTTGATTTTATTCTTGTCCATCTTTTGAGTGATTTTATTCACACAAGGATTGTTTCAAGCCTATGATTTCTTCCTCCAATACTTAGAAGTAGTGTTCTAACAATCCCGACTGGACGTCGCCTAACAGCCCGACTAGTCCCCATTTTGTGTCTAACCAATCCGACTAGGCGTCTAGAACAATTTTGCATATTATAGTGACTAAATTAAAATAATTAGATGGTTGTCCAGAGTTGTTCGGTGTTGGTGATATTAGGTGTTGTGCTTCTAAGTTGTATGATGTTATTTTTTAAGTATTTTAAATATTTGTTACCATTTTTAATATAAGAAATCTCATATTTTGTTTATATATATATAGTAATATATCTATTAAATTTTTTAAAAATACAAATCCGATTAGTCCCCAAATAATCCTCGAAGATCATAGCTACCCGACTAGCGCCTAGCGAATTTTAGAACCTTGCTTAGGAGATGTAAGAAGTGAAATTATTGTTCAGATAAAAATAACCGTATGGGGATATATATAAAATAGGGATAATTTTAATTCGCTATCCAAAAATATTTTGATTTTTATATCACTATTCTAACCTGTATTTTTGTTCTTGCCACTTCCACGATATAATTTTTTTACATTATTCTTTTATGTTACTTTTCCTTTCAAAACACATAAAAAGTCCATAACATTCCTTATTAACGATAAAAACTTCAAAATTCACTTGAAAGAACATGATAGGGGCTATAATAACGGAAATTATATTCATCAAATAACAGCAACCGAACAAGACTTCACAGACGCGACCTCCATGGGCTTCTGCAACAATGGAGGTTGTCTGAGCTTTACTTCCTCTCTCCATGTCTCGCACTCCCCGTCCGGCAGCTCAAATTCGCATCGTCATCGTTGTTGTTTCTTCGTCGGGGAGCCTTAAGATTTTGGGTGGGCTGTATTCACATACGAGTAGGTCCTTGGCCCTCACTAGATCTACTCGGGGTGACTGAAAATTGCACCTCAACTGGCAGATAGGTTTCGTCGACTTGCGTCGTGTCCTCCGCGGAGCTCGTTTATCTTATTGTCTCTCCCCTCTTGCTAGCGTCCGTCCTTGGATCTTGTTATGCTCCCCATCCTCGAAGACGTCCAGTCGTTGCTCTCCCTCGAGCTCTGTCATGCCCCAAATCCAGTTTTGGCCGGACTCGAGACGTGACCTGAAACAATCGAGATAAAAGTAGTAAAACTGTAATAAACTCTTTTAAAGCTGAAAGCGAGTCCAAAATATTTCTCAATAATTCAATCCAAAATTTCAAATATAGTGTCAAAACTTGACAAGTAACATAAGGTAAATAAAGTTCAACAATTTGGACCAACACATCTCTAATACAACCCTCAAGACATCCGGAAGCTCCCGGGCCTCGAATTTCCCAGATCTCAAGTACACATGTACACACAATAAATAAACAAATAGGGGTGAGCTTACGCTCAGTAGGGAAAATCGTAAACAACTTTAGCCTCCAAGTTTAATAATAAAACTGTTTTAGTTCGATGTCGCAAAAGTGCTTAAAACCCTTAGACCAAAAGATATAATAAACAAATAAAAAGCAACGATGACAATAGCGCATTCTCAAGGATAACGATAAATTCCAAGAGAATAAATAGAGAACATTATAGTCAGATAGAATACCATCACAACTGGGAACGAGTAAATACTATTAATCAATGAAATGCTATGGAATCAGTGTAAATAAAATAGTATCGCTTTTTCAAAGATAACAGTAACTTAAAAGATTCCATGAAAAAATATATATTAAACGAATTGTAACTACTAAAATGGGAGCAAATAATGTCACACCAACCACTTGCTTTCTCAAGCCTCCGATCCATGAATAGATTCTAGTGTCACCTCGGTTCCCATATTCCGATCCACTTGAGTATTCATATCACATCAGATTTTCCCTCGGTCCAGAGGTGGCACATACATCGGGGCTACCGGAAACCATCCCCTCGGGACGCTCATCGTCGGGATTCCCGGAAATGCCCCCAAAGGACCATAAGTCATAGGGAACCAAGGTAGTGCTCCCATAGGACGCATACACTTGGGTGAAACCACAGTAACCATTTCTCACAGAGTAACCCATCCAACTGTCCCGAGAAGTCCATCTCCAATAACCAATGCCCTCAGGCTCCAAGAATCAATGCCCCGTAGGGTCCAATAACCAATGCCCTCAGGCTCCAAGAATCAATGCCCCGTAGGGTCCAATAACCAATGCCCTCCGGCTCCAATCGTTCCCGTAAACCATTCCCACACCGGACTCCTCAACGGTGTGGGTACCAGACCCAATCACCATTAATCATTCCCGTAAACCATTCCCACACCGGACTCCTCAACGATGTGGTTACCATACCCGACAAGCCAATATTCTAAGAATGAGAATAAGGGAGACACATAATAACAAGTCAACCAACCAACGTTCATCAAACCACACATTCACCATAACACACCAAAGACAACCACTTACTCCTTCCACTTACTGTATACTTACCTGTCACGAACCATCGGTCCATCGATCACCTGATCGTGCCCTTTTGGCACAATCAGTCATACTCGATCATCCGTTCAAACAAACAATTAATCACCACTCAATCAATCAACCAATCATTCAAGCATTCAAGTTCAATCATTCAAACATTCAAGCATGCGTTCGATCTAGTTTCATTAGACTCTTGATTATCCTAATAACTAGCAACCAAGCATGTGAACCTAGCACAACAACTAATCCGAGAGCTCATCACGGCCTCTCTACCAGTAAATCAATTCCCAAGTATTGAAAGCGAGTTACACTAGTTGTTCTCATCCTAAGCATGCATTCTAGACACATCCGATTATTAGTAATTGAAAGACGATTATTCTAGTTATTCGCATCCTATATGAAATTCTAGGACCTTTCCGATTTTATTAACCTAACATGCGTTCTAGTATAGAAATACTCGAGTAGTTAGGATTTCCCCTACCTTGTGGTCTTCCTCTAAAACTCTATTGTAAAGCCGGTTAGTCTCTCCTCCGTTCTTCACACAGGTTCCAGAGTGATCTTCGTCTCTCTAGCTCGGGTCCAAGGCCTTTCCTCCTCTTGAGCTCGGGCTCACGGTCTTGGACCACAACAATACCAAAGTTAGTAATCCAACAGAGCGTTCCTCAACCAAAGACACATAAAAGCCTCCAAATAATAGAAACAAAGTCAAAGGAATTATTTAGGAATCGAAAAGGCCTCAAAAGGAAGGGTTTTGGTTCTGGAGGTCTGACCCGGAATGTGACCCATTCCATACCACTCAGAGGGCCGGAATGTGACCCATTCCATGCCACTCAGAGGGCCGGAATGTGGCCCGTTCCGTGCCACTCAGAGGGCCGGAATGTGGCCCGTTCCGTGCCACTCAGAGGGCCAGAATGAGACCCTCTCCATGCCTCGTTCCGTATCAGTCCAGAACAGACCCTCCTTCTTCTTCCCCACTCAGATTCCACGAAAATCACACCCAAAACTCCATTTCCATCTCCAAAAAACTCCAAAATAACCATCAAAAGTCCCCAAACATCAATACCCTCAATGGGTTCATCAAAGCTTCAACCAAAACACAAGCAAAACAACCTAACTTCACTACTTCTTCTCCAAGCAACAACCATTAGAGCTAGTTCTTCAAGTTCAAGCCAAAAACCCACAAAACCCAAACTAGAAAGTGGATGGAATGAGAAGTTTAGAGCATCCATACCTTTAGGATGTGTAGGAGATGAAGCTAGCAAGCTCTAGGAGGTGAAATGGTGGAGAGATGAGCCAAAATCTTCTCTTTTCTCTCTTTCTTCTTGCTCAAGCCAAATAGCTCCTCTCTTCCTCTCCTTCTATCAAAACTCAGCTGCAACCAAGAGAGAATGGCTGAATTGTGTCCAACAATAGCCTTAAATGTCCTAAAAATCAAATGACCAAAGAGCCCTTTCAAGTTCTATCCACTTTAAGGCTTTAGGGAGGGTCAAAAGGTCATTTCAACTCATTTCTTCTCATCCAAGACTCTAATGCCATGTGGCATTGTGGGATCCACTTTCTTTTAATGAAATTCCAGCAATCCAATTTTAATCGGAAAAAGTCGATAAAAAGTCCGAGTTTGACCAAAAGTTGACCGTTACAAAATTATAGTCAAATTGAAGGAAATGGCCCAACTAAGCTAACCGTGATGAAGACTAGGCTTTTTGGGCCCCGGAAAGGTCCCGAATGACTTCTTGAGTCTTCGGTTGACTTTTCCGGCCGAAAGTCAAACTTGTTTAGAATTCACCGGTTCGACCGGGATTGACCGGGGCGGTTCTTTCAAGCTCCCTCGATGCTGCTGCGGCCTATTGTTCATATCTGATGGCCATGCGTGTTGTTGGTCACTCAACCGGCCCCATCGGCCCTCGCCGTGAGCCCTTCTTAACTTTCTCCACTGGCGTCTTAGACAAGGTTCTAAAAAACGTCAAGCACTAGTCGGGCGGCTAGGGCCTTCGATGATTAATCGGAGACTAGTCGGAGATTAATCGTATTTGTATCTTTTTTTTCTTAACAAATTTTTTTTTTTGATAAGCTAAAAATTAATGAAGCAAATGTTCTACAAGAAAGTAAAACAAAGCCGGAAAACGATCCACAAAAAGGACCGTTTCCCCATACCAAAATAGCTACAAAGAGCAACAAAAAACCCAAGCAGGAAAACAAACGAAAAACAATCATCTACTTCCTACTCGAGTTCAAACAGAGAAACCGGTTAGACACCGAAACCGGAATAAGAGTTTCTTCTGTAGTCGGGTCAGGGTAAACCACATCCTCACTAACCTCGACGTTTACATCCTACGGGACTCTACGTTCGAGGGACAAAGAAGCAAGGTTGACCGTCTTTTTTCCAACTTTCTTGCTAAAACTCCAAGCACCCAAGCTATCTTTTTTAGCAATATCAACAGTGAAGCTCCCCGAAATGTCTCCTTTATCAACAGATGTCTTGGCTCTTGACTGATAAAAAACAACTGGAGGAGCACTTTTTTTTTGTTGTCCCTTTTTTGGACGACCACGTCCCTTCTTTGGTTGAGGTAAAACCTCAGGAATCGGGGATTTAGTCAAAGCGTCCTTCCAAGGGCTTCCTTGATCGACAACCGGGATTGAAACATCAATCCGAGGTCCATCACCAGAACCCGCCACCTCAGGAAGAGAACCATGGACAAGCCCTTGGGCCTGGTCTGAAGTCTCTGTGGCCTGCATAGCCCAACCAACTTCAGAGGCTTGTGACTCATTCCGACACACAACCAAAGCATCTGCAAACGAATCTACAACATCGTGAATCTCTCCAAACATATCGCAAACTGTCTTCGTATCACTCACCCCGTGATCTTCTCCACCATCGTAACCCGGATTAGATCGCGTTTTTGCAGGACTTTAATCAAAGGTCGGACCATTACCGGAACTCGACTGAGTAGACCCACTCGTACCAGAGCTAGAGCCTTGAATTCCTTCAAGCTGCACCACACCACGAGGGTCTACACGAGGGAACCGAGCTTCGAAAGATTTTCTTAACAAATATTATAATATATGTATGAATAAAATATGAATTTTATTATGAAAATAATAAAAAAAACATATAAAAATACAAAAAAATATATTTATTACATACTATCCTTAAATGACAAAAAAGTTCAAATAAACAACCTTAATATCCTTATATATAAAATAAAACGAGTAATAAAAAGATGAAAATTAATATGATATTTTCCTAAAAAGATAAAAATCCGCCTAGGCACCTATTAATCCGCGCCTAAGTGGGGATTGACCTGATTTTTTTAAATCCTCCTAGAGTCGTCCTATCACACCCCAAATCCGGTTTGGACCGGACTCGAGACGTGAACTAAAATAATAAAGAAATAAAACAGTTTAAAAGGAAATAAGTTCTGAAATAATAAACCGAAAGTGATAAATCTGATAAAGTGAGTCAACAGCTCATAAATCCAGCAACAAAACAGTGTTTAGTGCAAAACAGAATGTACGTCTCTAGACCAGACTAGCCTAAGACCCTTGCTAGCTCCCTAGCTCCGAGAATCCCGCTAGACCACATCCCGCTCAAAACCTGTAAAACAATAAAGTAAAGGGGTGAGGTTTCACTCTGTAGGAAAAAGTAGTTAAGGCGATGAGTATCCGCTCACCACCACAAGTAACCGTCCAATTATGGCATACTAGTGAAGCACAACACTAAAGACATCCACGGAGAGCACAAAACCACAAACACACTTACATGACCACTATCACCCTGTACTCTCGTCACTTATCCGATCATCAAGCATACAATACACAGTAAAACTATCACACATTCCGTACCGTAGTCCCCGAACTCCGCCGGCTGTACACAGCTCGACTCTATCATATCATACCGGAACACACAGCGTCGGCCTAGATATCTTCCTGGAATCGCATCGGAGCACAATCACAATACATCATACCGGAACACACAGCCTCGGCCTAGATGCCTTCCCAGTAATCCGTCAGGGCACAATCACTATACTAATCACGTAACCGTCGGCCTAGATACCCTACACCGGCATACCCCCTCGATGTAGGTATCGTACCGGAACCACACCCCGGGGGACCACGCATACGTGGGACCACACTGTCGGCCTAGGTACCACCCTACACCGGCGTACCTCCTCGGTGTAGGTACCATACCGGAATACAACTCCTCTTGGAACACACATCAAGAGAATGTCACGCATCAAAATGCCATAGTTCAACCACGGCTTACCAAGCCCAACAATCTTACCACAACACGTCACATCGGTCTATCAATCACCCGACCATATCACAAGTATTGGTTCACATCATACCAATCATGTCACAGTTGTTAAAACACAACAACACACTACACCTAGTATAACATATCATGATTCTCAATCTAACGACGAATAGACCACACATCATGCATCACAATCATAGATCATGGCATCACAATCAACACGCAAACCTAAGGGCTAGACATGGCCCACATGTATTTCTACAGCACGACAATTTCCCATAATTGAAAGCGGTTATTATAGTTAATCACATCCTATATGCAAAATAAGACTCTTCCGGTTATTAACATCCTATATGCATACTAGTAACTTTCCGCAATTAAACCGGTATTCGCTACTTTCCCTACCTCGAACGCTTTCCGAACGCTTAGTCACTTCACGAGGTCCAAAAGTCTCCTCCTCCTCCAAGCTCGGGTCCAACGTCTAGGATCACAATTAAATACTAGAATCAAGAGTAATTCACAATTGGTTTAAAGAGGAAAACATTCCCAATTAACCCCAAAAGGACTCGGTTATGGATAATCGTCTCAATTACTCGAAATCCAACAAAATGGACCTAAAAGACCCAACTCTGGTATGTCACGGTTCGGGTCACAGACCCGTGGTCTGCACCGTCACGGTTCTCCTCACGGAGCCGTATCCGGCCCCGTCACGGAGCCGTGACGTCCTCCGTCACTGCCCCCGTCACGGATCTGTGACGGGTCTGAACAGTTTCGTCCTTCTTCTTCTTCCAGCTTCGATTTCACGAAAATAAACCCCAAAACCTCCATTTTTGACCTTCCCAAACCTCCAAAACAGCTCCATAAACGTCAATACCTCACTACCCATCATGGGTCTTCATCAAAACACCAAAATCCAATTGAAAATCCTTCATCCATCCCCATTTTCTATCCATAAATCATCATCTATCATCAAAAAACCAAACCCATGAACACCCAACTAGTTCTTAGCATTTTCTCATCAAACCTACTAAGTAGAAATCATCCGAAACAAAAATAGATAGATGATTTACCTTAAGGGTAGAAAGGAGATGAAGAAAATGAAGTTTGGGAGATGATTTGAGGTAGAAATGAGCAAAAAGTCTCCTCCTTTTCCTTGCTTCTTCTTCAAGCTTCCATGGAGTCCTCCAAACTCTCTCCTCTCTCTAAAGAATTCGGGCACTAGTGAAAAATGGGCTGAAATTGTGTCCCCAACCACTTAAAACCTAACCTTGTAATGACTCAAATGCCCCCTTTGCCTAAAAGCTTCTCAAGTTCAAGTTCAAGGGTATAAGGGTCAACCTACCCTCTTTCTTCTCCACCAAGCCAACATGGACACATGTCCATGTGGGGACCACCTTTCTTCTTAAGAAAATCTAGCACAAAAGGTTTAATTAATTTTTGCCCTTAATTAAGCAAAGTTTGACCCGAGTTTGACTTTTTCGTAAAAAAATAGCTATTTGAAAGGAAACGGCCCAATTAAGCTAATCGTAACGACGTCTAAGCTTTTTGGGCCCCGGAAAGGTCTCAAATGACTCCCGGAGTCATCGGTTGACTTTTCCGACAAAAAAGTCAACTTTCGCCAGAATTCACCGGTTCGACCGGAGGCGATTCTTACACATCCGAATTGTTAAAATCGGGTCGGCGTTCTAAAAATCCCCACCTAGGCCCCGATTAATCCCCGCCTAGGCCCGACTTTTAGAACACTGGTCTTAGATATACTCACTCTCCTCGTCGTCGGAGGCATCCAACCTCTTTCACTCTCGATCTTCTCTCGCCCACGGTGCCAATTTGCCTCTACTTGTCTAGTTCTAGTAGGCAGCCTCCTTCTGCGGCGGATGCCTCCTCAGCTCTCTTGGCATCCCTCCGCTGCCCTCTCCTTCTCCTAGCCTCCGTCCCGCCTCGGTCCATCACTCTCATCGCCATCCTCCACAGGCTCTAATTCATCTTTTGTTGGTCTTGGCCTCTAACCTTCCTTTTTTATTCCGTTTGGCCGACTCTTGGAGGTCAATTTCCCCTTTTATTGACAGGTATTGGTGTTGGCCTCCGCCAAGCTTGTTTTAAGCAACATTAGTCTTGCTTTTGTTCAGTTGGGGATCGAGCTTCACTTTCTCGTTCTTCATTCTTTAGTAGGTGTTGTTAGCCTCATTTGTCGTTGTATAGTCAACACTCATGGGAGTTACCTAGGTTAGTAAGAGCATCTCCAGTCCTTAACAATGTTGTTGGCTGATAGAATAAAACAATATATATTAAATCAACTTTTCTCTCCTCTATCAGCCAGTACTATCAACCAACAAGTGTAGTGGTGTTTTTTTGTTGGCTGATAGTTGTTGACTGATAGAATAAGTAAATATTATTAAAGGAAATTGAAATGCACATAACCTCTTATGATATTTGGTGTTTATACATAGATGTGTCTTTTGGTGAAAATTCATATAACACAAGTCCAATCAAAATAACATTTCCATTGAAAATAATTTAGATTCTAACATTGAAGTCGAAATAATTAGAATGAAATATATATTTTTTTGATAAGCGAAACTTTATTAAGCTCATGTCCTTCTGAGATGGAAATATAAGGCAAAGAGAGGCACACAATGTTAAGGGCCTTATCCTCAATACCAAATCAAAGCTCAGAAGAGCTAACAACTATCACAAAAGCAACACCTCCCACACAGAAGAAACAACCAAAAAAAAACACACCAAACACAACTCAATGAAAGCACGACCCAAACAACGAAACCAAACTAAGAAACCAATGGGAAACTAACCCCGACCACCACATGGAGCAAAAACCTAGAGAACGAGCCCAAGAAAGAGTCAAAGGCACGATGAACCACCTTACCATCTGAAATGAGCGAAACCACCCCACTTTTATCCTTGTTGCTAGACCTGGACTGAAACTGATAAACAAACCTTTGCTGAGACCTTCTTCTTTCCTTGATCTCTAAGCCTCCTCTTCTTCTTCCGACCCCGACCCTCAACAGTGGAATCATCCTCAAAAATGTATTTCCAGTGGAGGGAGAGGGGCGAGGGTCATAAACCTTTACACACAGTGTTGTCACACACTGATGAACTTTCGGGGGAACAAAGAACTCGTCAAGGTCAACGGAATCCAAAAAATCTGGAGTATACGATGATGCTTTTGAATGATCATCACCTTCCCTAGACCATGCACCTGTAAAGGAAGCTGATCAAGCAACATCGTCCTCTAAATCAGACTTAGAAACAACGTTACAGAGAACAGGATCACCGGTCAAATCTCCCGAGCTCAGAATACTAGGGACTCTACTCTCATCAATGTCTCTAACAAAGACACGAAAAACAGTTTCATCAAGAACCAACTCTACCACTTCACCCCTCAAAACCTTAACACTGTGAATCAAGACAAAGGCGCAACTAGAAGAAGCCCCAAGTTCCTCTCCCTCAATCGAAAGGACTGAGTCGAAAAGCTTTCCAATGGATAAAAGATTCTTGATGCTCCAACTATGGAAGGGCAGATCATCAACAACCACCTACTGAAAAAATCCACTTCTGAGCAGCAAATCCTCTAAACATTCTAATATCACAAAGCACCTCTTCAGCCAACGTCACTTTGTAACCTTCATCGTTGCTTCAAAGACCGGGTCTAAACAAGTAATGAAACACACTCTGTTGCCAAAAGAATGAAACTCTAAGTCCAAAACTCCTTCTCTCTCTATCTCTACCTGAATCGCTTCCAAGCTACGAGAAGAGCGGGGTACAGCTAAACACCCTAACAAAGCCATAACGCAACGTTTAGGAATAGTCGAGTCTGTACACCTTAAAGGATTCTCCTGGGTACACGCATCTACAACAGACTCGGACATCAATTTCTTCTTCCAAACCTTACCAGAAAAGGTACTAGTCTTGCCTCTCTCCCAAGCCCGATCAACCAAAAGCACATACCCCTGAACCAAGCTATCGTGGAGTTTAGATATCATGACATCAGCATTGACATCCCGCACCCAAACAAAATCGAAATAGCTACCTCCACGATTAGGCCTTCGAATTGCATCCACCTTAAACACCTTTCCTTACCGACTCAAAAGGTTGAACAACCAGTCATCCGATGTTTAAAAAGGCATATGAAAAACAAAGAGCTTGACATTCTCCAAAATTTCCTTTTCAGAATGGCTCCTTCGAAACCAGGAGGAAGACCGGCCGAGGAGGACGAAGTTGCCATAAAAAACCCACCGGACCCGAGCACAAGCTACCAAACTAGTCAAATCAATCAAACAACACCTGTGAGACTGTACCTAATCAGCTTTCATCAGGTTCAGAAGACTGACCCCTGTTTAGGTGAATAGAAGTTGATCGGAGAACAACTGTACTAGTTGCACCAACCGGAATTAATTGACTACATCGAAGATCAGCGATGTATTGGAATAAAACTAGGACACTCTTCTCTAGAATGACCTCTGGAAAGACGAAAAACGAATTCGACAAACGAAGTAGAGCACCTGCAGAACACAAACCTGGATCGTAAAAAGAAGGGAGACGCACGATTCCAATTGTGACCCAACACTCCTCTTGTTGGCAATAGATAGCGTCCTCTGAAATTGAAAACACAAAGGGCGACGTGCAAACATAAAACTCGACATTCAAACTCTAAAACCAATTTCTCTAGCGGCGCAACTTTTCTAGAATCGCAGGTCTTGGATAGACGATCTCCAACGACAACAACAACCCTGAATCGAACAACATAGAGGTTCAAAAACAAAACCTTGCCCATATAGAGACTAATCTCTATTGGCTTGTTCAGTAGAGAAACGATGACATAGAAGCCACGACAGAACTGACCTGGATCGTAAAAAAAAGGGAGGCGAGTGAATTCGCGTACAACTAGAATGAAATATAATTATGCGTCGCCATACTTATTCCAAATATGTTCGATAACTTGTAGCCAATTCTCCTTATGTTATTGGTGAGGCCAGGTTTGGTTTTCATTCAGGCGAAACGAGTCCTGCACATTGGATCAAGCAACGCTCCGACACCACATTGAGTAGTCTTCATCAGTTTCGTCAGATTCGTAGTTTATTTTCTTTTTGCCTTTATGCTTTTTACAAATCGTGTTGTACAATTCCTTTGTCTCAGAGTTATTGTTTTTTTATCAGCAAAGAAAATTTAAATTAGACCAACTTAGAGGATAAAGTGGAGTTACAAGGATACAAAAACAGCCAACAAGGGCAAAACAACCAAAGAAGCCCAACCAAAAGGGAACCACTTCGCTTCACACAGGAAGCCAACAACCAAAGAAAATCAGAAGATGAAACATACTCCGCTTCACGCAGGAAGCCAACAAACATAAAAAATGAGTCTGATACCCAAATTTAACAACCATGAAGTGCAAAGAAAGACAAACAAAGGATCTAAAAATCCATATATAACCAAGTTAAAGCACAAAAGGCAGGGATTCCAGCAGTGAATTAGATGAACCGATACCAGACGATGGAGCTCGAACTCAGTCCACCATAACCCAATTCTGGTCAACACCGAGAAAAGACCCAAAGGAGGAGGACCGATATTTCTACCGAGTACGAGTTCAGACCTCCAAGCAAGCAGTCGCACAATCGATCCGGAGATCCGATGCTGGAACACGAGTTGAGCGTTCCGAAACCGAGATCGGTATCCCCTCGCCGGCCAACACCAAGCGAGGACCCAAAGGGGAAGGCCTATAATTATACTGAGCTCGAGCCAAAACCTACACAGACGGAACTGTCACCAACTTCTGCAGAGAGAGGCAACGCCACACCAACGGCCGCACTGAAAAAACTATGACTCTTAGTAAAAAGTAGCCCATAGGGAATCCGTGGACTAAGGCCGTCGAGTTGAGCGTTCTGACACCGAGACTGGTAACCCCTCGCCGTCCAACACCACGAGAGGACCCAAAGGAGAAGGCCTGTAAATATATCGAGCACAAACCGACCCCAGCCCTGGAAAAACTGAAACCAAAGCTACCACCTGAGACAAGCTTGACGGAGGCCACCGGTCGGCCAAAGAAAACCTTCCTAACCACGAACAAGAATCTTCCATGCGCATCCACGCACCCCCACTTTCGCCGGAGAGTCCCAAGAAACAGGACTCGAACACCCAGAAATGCCCCCCCCCCCCTCCCCAAGAAGCTAACAACCAATCGTTGGTCAACACCGAACGAACCACCAACAGTAAACAAAAAACGCAAGAAAAGGGGGCAAACAATCTAAGCCGAGACGACCGAGTCTCTTTCCAACCCGACAAGGTGCAGGTAAAGGTGAAGGATTCTAGGGTGCCAAAAACGCAGCGGGAATTATAAAGTCCCTAGAAATTCCTTAGGATCCATCTAATTCAGAATATACCAGCATACGAAAATTAAATGGAGATTACCTCTTGTAGTTTCGAGCCTGGTTCGAGACAGGGACCAAGAGTATTTTGATTGCTTGACGATGTCGAGACGTCTTCAAAAGAATACATCCTCTTCAGGTATCCACACCAACAAGCTCTTCCCAAAACCCTTATGTGCTAGCACCGAAAATCAGAACTCACTTTTCTCTCGTTTTCTTTTCTTCTCTGTTTTTCTCCACACCAGTCTCTCAAAACGTAACCACTATATCTAATTTAGAAAATATAAAATGGGTTACGAAATAAGATACATGGAGAAGTTTTAGGAGTAGTGGAATTCAATATAACCACTTTGAATTTGAAAATTCAAAAAGTTATTAATTGAATTCTAAAACAATAATAAATAAATGTAATACGTATATGTTTTATTCCAAAGTTTTAAATGAAATAATTACTTATATATATATATATACATTTATTACATTTTGTCTTCTTCGTATAATTACCTAATATAACTTCATTATATTAGCAATTAGAAAACGAGTAGTGAATAAATTTATATTATATCAAATATAATATAATTATATTCACTTAATTGGCTTCTGTAGTTCAACTCGATTTTGGGCTTGTTGTTGTGTGTGACCCTGTAGGCTTATACAACGTTGGTAGTGAGCCCGAAATCCCCGTTTCATCCACATGTCATAATTGGCCTCTAGCAAGGCATTATGGCTTCCCAAAGATATATGAAGATCGTCAATCCGATTTAACTTTTTACCGTTAATATCTTAATCCCTTTGTCATCGATATCTCGATCGAATATAAGGCATAAGATCGTCATCCTTATTTTATTCGATCGTTAGTTTCTTGAACTTAAGTAGACTGCAAGTGATAACTCATTATCGATTCGCATGGCCATGCATTTCTGCAGTCTCTCTTATCAAGGGGCCCAAACGATATCTCTCATATTTACATGAGTGACAATTCCCTTATCAGTCGCTCACATTCCTCACATAGACAATTATGTATTCAACAACAATCTTTATTGTTGTCTGTTCAAAGACAACGTTGAATTGCTTCAAGGCACACAACCACCCATGTAGAAATCCATGACGACTATAAGGTCAAAGGACTTAAGTCATATTACGGTACTGAGAAATACTCATGATAGTTCCTATGTAGTATTCTCACAGTGGGTCATCCAATACAGTTTCCCTAAATGACATCTATGGTTTGACTTCATATCCAATATGAATGATCAGTAAAACATGATCATCAGCCAACACCATACTAGTCTTAGTATATCGGTAAGACCAGGGATCATTGGAATAATACTCTTTTTTCTTCAAAAAGTTTTACTATCAAGTCACGTAATTAATGATCTTAGAAAGAGTCGATTATTCACACAATTAACATTTAACAAAATGATAATGAAAGTGTCAATGTATTAATAAATGATAATGTCATACATGAAAAGATTGGCCTAGGGCACAAAACTAAAAACAAAAGAGACAAAGAACACGCGAAGCACCCGACAAAACAAACGAACCGATAAGCGCCTTGGTGGAAGGAGGTGTTGCTGACCCGGTTCAAAAACAACCTAGCCCAACCCGACCTGAAACAACAAAGCAATGGCAACAACAAAACTGTCTGACCCAAGCCGGCTCGGCCCAACTCAAGTCTGCCTGACCAGGCCCAACCGGAGACAGGCCCAGCCCTGCCAGAAGAACCCTACCTGGTTCAAAAACCAGCCCAAGGTCCGAACCGGGTCGGTCCAAGTCCTACCTGAACCAACTCCAACCCGAATCAGGCCCAAAACTTCCAGGCCCAAACAGACAGGCCCTAGCCCAAAGGAAAACCAGGCCCAAACCCAACCTACTCACCAAGAAGAAGCTGGCCAGCACTACTCTTCTCCCAAACTCTCCGGCAGCACAGAACACCTCTGCTCCCATACTCGCTGGCAGCACAACCACAGATCTGGCCACAGAGGCGAAGGAGACATACCAGCGAATACGAGCACCGAGGAACCCATCATCTCCAACCAACGGCCGAGCTCCACGAGAGATCTCAGAAAAGCTTCCCACGTCGGAGTAGAGCTTGACGCCGGGGAAGAGAACGCAACAACCACCAACGAGTCGGCCACTTCTTTGATCCGCACCCATCAACCACTCAAAGGGTCTAAAAGATGACCCATGGCCGAATCTAAAACAAGGGACCGATGAAGGAGAAGAGGTTGCCGCCTTCGAGTAGAAGCCACCGACTCAGCAACAGGCCGACCGCCCCTTAGCAACCTTCCACGAGTGCTGGAGCTGAGGAACCCAAGCAACCCGACACCACCGAGCTCGGATTCCGACGTACACCTGGCCGGAAAGACTAGATCTGTGTGCGAAGCCCACAAAAAACATGTGAGGGAGGAAAAGCACCGGAGGAGAGCAGGCCGCACCACACCACAAGACCAGCCACCCACCGGTGGCCAGAAGCTACGACCTGAGACTGAGAGGGGAAGAAGCATATAAATAGGGGAAGCAAAACAGAGTAACAGGTCAGAGGAATGAGAAAGGGGAGGGGGACAAGAAGGGGGGAAGAGAAGGGCCGCCGCCGACAACTACCCAGGTCTGAACCAAGGCCGTCACCGGCAGAGGCAAGAAGAGAGAGGCGACAGGTTGGGTAGCTAGGGTTTACAGCCAAGGGGTAGAGAGCGTTTTTTTTTGGGGGTGGGGGGGGAGGGGAATTAATAGCCTTAAAAAATTCTTCTCATATTTTTTTTATCAGAGTTACTGTTTGAGAACCTTCAGGGTCTTAAACATATAAGGACTCTTTTTAATTATTAATGAAATATGTATCTTTCGTTCAAAAATATTATAATTGTATATAAGGTGAGCTTTCACGTGCGAACTCCTCTTAAAATGTTAACATGCGAACTCAACAACAACATGACACGTGTCACGCTCAGAAATGCTCATCTTTTTTTTCCACCAAGTTTATTAATTTAATTTTTTCCGCTTCGTTTCAACTCCGATTTAATTTCTTTTGCGCCAATATTTTTCTTTTTCCAAGATCTATCTATCAAGTAGTGTATTGCATATGTTTTGAAGCAAGAAAAAACATGTACGAAAAAAATTATGATAAACACAATTTGCA
This sequence comes from Erodium maritimum, assembly GCA_963921825.1. Taxonomy (NCBI): domain Eukaryota; kingdom Viridiplantae; phylum Streptophyta; class Magnoliopsida; order Geraniales; family Geraniaceae; genus Erodium; species Erodium maritimum. The sequence continues at coordinate 17,930,233 of OY997590.1, forward strand.
AACCACATATATCATATTCTCAAACCATGCCACTGTTATTTGCAAACCATATATGCAATATTTGCAAACGGTCTCATACACGCATAATCATACATTGCACATATATATTCGCAAACCACATCCCTTATATCCTCAAACCACCTCACTTATGCTCTCAAACGACATTCATCATATCCTCAAACTCATATCACTCATATTCTCAACCCACGTGTCTCATATTCTCAACCCACTTCACTTACAATCTCAAACAACACACCTCATATTCTCAAACCAACTTACCTCATATTCTCAAACCAACATACCTCATATTCTCAAATCATATCCCCCATATTCTCAAACCATATCCCTCATATTCTCAACTCGCATCACCATATTCTCAAACCACAACCCCCTATATTTGCAAACCACACCACACTTTTCTCAAACCAACATACCTCATATTCTCAAATCATACCCATCATATTCTCATACCAACATACCTCGTATTCTCAAATCATATCCCTCATATTCTCAACTCGCATCACCATATTCTCAAACCACAACCCCTATATTTGCAAACCACACCACACTTTTCTCAAACAATATATACCATATTCTCAAACCATGTCATTGTTATTTGCAAACCATATATGTCATATTTGCAAACTGTCCCACACATGAATAACCACACATTGCCCATATATATTCGCAAACCACATCCCTTATATCCTCAAACCACCTCACTTATGCTCTCAAACCACATCCATTATATCCTCAAACTCATATCATTCGTGTTCTCAACCCACGTATCTCATATTCTCAACCCACTTTACTAACAATCTCAAACAACACACCTCATATTCTCAAACCAACATATCTCATATTCTTAAACCAACATATTTCATATTCTCAAACCATATACCCCATATTCTCAAACCATATACCTCATTTTCTCAAACCATAAACCCTATATTTGCAGACCACATCACACTTTTTCGCACTTATATCTACATATCTACACACGTATCCAAAAACACATGAAAACATATGCAATCCACTACTTGTTTGAAAGCTCTTCAAAAAATAAGAATATTGGCGCAAGAAAAAATGAAATCGGAGTTGAAATGAAACGGGAAAAACCGAATTAATAAACTTGATTATAAGAAGAAGAAAAAAAGGGCATTTTCTGAGCGCGACACATGGCGCAATCTGGTTGAGTTCGCATGTTCACACCAAAAATGATGGTTCGCACCTGAGTGTGAACCTTGTATATAAAATAAACATGTTATTTTATCAAGCAAAAGTTTCCAAATTTCCCTTCAATTTTGCACTGAAGATCAAAAGGAGAGACATCCTAAGAATTCTATTTTGGAAGAGAACTTTGTCAGTTTGAAACATAAACAATGCACTAACAAAGATTAATTCGTTGGCAGTTTTTTATTAACAATGTATCGGAATAAAAGTTGTGGAAGGGGATCAAAACAATTATGAACTTAGATGTACTTAAGTAAAGTAACCATTAATTGATAACGTATGTGGGCATCATAAACTAATTAATCATTTTAGAGCATCCACAGTAATATCGTGTATGTGTCGAATCAAACCTTTAAAATTGTCGGAATCGTCAAAAAGATGGGTTGAATCTCCGAAAATGAGTCGGATGTTAGTCGAATCTGTGAGTTTTAAAATCGACGCCGATAAATCTATAAACGTTGAGAGTGTGCAAATTCGACGCATACAGGCTCGTGGAGTCGTTGACTGACGAAGGATTGGCAGCCAAGTGGCGAAGAAACAATTACACCATTAAAGCCGAAAGTTAATTTCGGATATATAATGGCCACCATTTCTCCATTGTCTTCACCAACTCCACGTTTCTGCATCTTCCTCCTTCTTCCACTTTTGTATTCATTCTCAGTTGGCCGTTCTTGTGGCAGAAACGCTAAACACGACCAGTAGACGCTGTGTTTGTGAGACATCTCTGTCCTCATCATGCTGCATATTCTAGTTGAAGCCATCTGCTACTGAGTCGCGCCAACAATTATTCTGTGCATCCATCTCCTTTCATCCGTCGTACCAAATTCTCCAGCAGCTCATATGGCCTACCCCAAAAACACGACCATGCCTCCTGACTTCACATGCGAGTGGGTTTAGTCCCCGATTCGCAACACTATTCGTGCGATAGGAAGGAAAACTGCTGGCAGCAAGAATATGCCCCTTCCCTGGTGCATACATTAGTCTCGGGCTACCGCGCCACCCTTCCCAGGATCTATTTCAGGTACTGGTCCGATTGGGATCTCTCCCCCTACCCAACCCATGCCCTAGAAAGTTGCAATCTAATCAACTTGCACCTAGTCGGATGTAGTGGGAGTAGACTCGATCGAAGGAGGAAGCATTGGTTTCTACATGGCTAAACCACTCCGAGAACTTAGAGCACAGGCCGACTAGACATGGCATACATTCTGATATAACATTCAGAGGGAGCTCGCCATTGTGACCGGCCAAACCCCGATGAATGAGCGCGCGACAAAGAGCGGTAAACAACATTAGAACGCCACCAACAAGAAGGTGGAGATGTTTCAAGGGTACTGGTTGAATTTCAAGCATGTCTACTGGAATACACGGTCAGACGACCAGATCATAATTGATGTGGAGAGGGAATACTACGAGAAGTACAAACACGTCTTCGCATGGAAGCACTAGTTGGACCTCGTGCGAGAAAAGCCTTGCTGGAGGCATCAGTTTGGGCACGAGTTCAATCCGACCACCTGGCTGTTCACCGGGACTGACGGACGTCGCATGCCCAGAACACCTGGCCTTAGCACCTCAATGTCTGGGATGGAGATTCTTCCAGCCACCGTAAAAGAGGCTCTGGGGGTGTCCATGACCCGTACGCAGTCGCCAAACTGAGAGCCATAAAACGAAAAAGGCTTGGAGGGCCAAGGAGAAGGGGAATGAGAAGGTACCAGACAATCTGTCACTCGACCTGAAGTTAGCTAAAAGCTTGGCCAACATTGAGAAGCATCGTAGGGAGTCACTTGCTGCGTCAGAGTCTCTCATATGCGAATTATGATTACTCCAAGACGTCGATACCATGGACCTAAAGGACTTGGCGACCCGCAGAGTCTTTCTCAACGACAAACGAAGAGGATGAACAAGTTGGGGTCATGCGTTATACCCTTGCTTTTGTGATTAGTTGATGATGTACTTAGAAGTTGTTTCATGTTTCAAATTTAATATAGTTTATTTGTATGTTTCAGGGTTTTGGGGTATGTTTATCATTATGTCCCATAATGCTAACAACGCCCCTTTTGAGAATTACCGGCGAACCATCACTAAGTTAAGGCAGTGGAAGAGGAGGAAGTCGAGAAATTTAAAATTTGCTTCACATTGCGTATTTAGCAATAAAATTAAATAATTTTTCTTAATGGCATTTTGGTAACTGTCAAGTCTGTCATAATATTAAACCTATATTTGACTGAATCAGACTATTTCCACTCCAAAAAACAAAACAGATTAGACCATAAATTAAAAATCATTTAGTAATTGATAAAAACAAAATTCGGGTTTAATCGAAATAACTAAACGCTCTCCAAAATAAACCTCCCAGAGGTTGCTTCCGAAACCTAGCAGGTTCCAGCCGCCGCCGCCCTCCTTCCTCTTCTCCGACCACTGTCGCCGGCCTGCTCTCTGCCTCTCCACCGCAACCGGCCTCTCTCCATCCATCGAAGCCCGGTCACGATCATCCACAGCGTTCGTGACTCATTTCCGCTGCGGTGCCGGAACAACCTGCGCCATCACCAGATCCCCTTCTTCTCCTCCGTGACCAATTCCGATCCTCCGATGACGGATCCCATTCCCCCTCGATGTGCTGAGCCGGAAATGACCAAATCCGGCCAGATCTGATCGCATGCAGAGGTCGCCTGTGGCCCCGGGACCTCCGTACTGCACCCGACTCGCAACGCCACCGAGTTTCCGCCGCTGCCTGCCCCGGAATCTCTACCTCCTCGTCAGCAGCCACCCAAGACGACGGATCTGAAGGACAAGCCGGGCTCGTCCTCGCTAGATCCGACGGCCCGCTCGGGTCGGACAATGCCCACTGAGCCGCCACAGATCGCTGGCGGTGTGACTGACCTGGCGAGTCTCTGTCCGTCCTATCCCGGCCTATCATCAACGCCGAGGGAGGTCTACCGGGACATGCTCACTCTCCCTCGGCCAGTCCAGTCTCCGACGCCTATCCATCGCCCTCCTTTGTCCGAGCGGGGACGAACTGCTACCCTCAACACTCCGAGGGTTGGCCGGCCATCAGGGCCGGTTTTGGAAATTCAGCCACCTCGTATCTCCCCGATCCCGGACTGGGAAGACGAGGATGAGGAACTGGTGGTCCCAGACGACGGGATTCCTTTGTTTACCTCGGGATGCTACGAATTCTCCTTGGCCGCAAGGGTTGCAGGGGACGGCTCGCACAATCAGCACATCGTCTGCGGGATGATGCTGAAGAAATGGAAGGTCACGGGGATCCGTATTGAGTTCCTTACCCCCACCGTCATGGGGTATCACTTCCCGTCTGCACGGACTATGGAGGACATCCGTCACAGGGGTCCCTGGAGTTTTAAGGGCTTCCCCCTCCTATTTGAACCGCTCCGGCGTTTTGAGCGACCGGAAGACATCACCTTCGGTCATGTGGAACTTGGGGTAAGGGCACTGAATGTCCCGGGAGGAGTGACGAATTCCTACATTCGAGGTCTCCTGACGAGCAGTATAGGCACCCAAGTCCTAGCGGCCCCTATCCCAACGGTCCGACGGGAGGACATGCATCTCTGGATGCGAGTCCGAATGGAGTTGTGCCGCCCATTGCGACGGAGAACCAAACTCCGTTTCTCAGGTACCGATTCCTCCACTGTGATTGACCTATAATATGAGAGGGTGGTGGACTTTTGTCGCAGGTGTGGTATGTTGACACACAGGCTGCCGAACTGCCAGACGCTGCTCCAAGGAATTGGTCGGGAGGAGGTCCGTTATGATAGGTCTATCCTGGTCCCCTGGGACCTGGATGTAGACCAGCTGATCCATAGGGTTTGGGAGACACCTATCCTAGCGTCACACCCGACGATCACCTACCTCCTGAGCGACCTCACTCTGAACCCTATGATCCGCTCTAGGGAGATAACTATGGAGGCTGAGTCGTCCGATGCAGGCAGGCCGAAGCCTGACCTTCTGGCTAAGGTTAACCCGGAAGGGTTGACCACTACCTTACAGGAGGATGGCTGTGGAGAACCCTACCCGCCTCCCAGGCCCACAAAGCCTGACCTTCTGGCTAACATCCACTCTGCCGATGGTCCCGCGACCGGAGCTCCTCTAGGATTCAATGCGATGATGAGGAAGGAAGATGAGCCAGAGCCACGGGGCTACCCAACAGATCTTCAGGGGAGTCTAGGCAAAGGAGGACCCAGAAGGGGCAAAGGGAAGAAAACCATCCTGAAGACCAGAAGTGGATCGCAGTATGCTCGCCCACCGGAGACCAAGAAGCGCAAGGGGGATCTGGATACCCATCAGCAGTCCTGGGAGCTGCTTTTTCAAGGGGAGGCCCAAGTAGAGGGAGTGGAGGTCTAGAGGCCTCCAATGGAGGAATGATCGGCCCCAGCAGGGGTGGGAGGCGTCGTCATCAACCTATACCCACAGACCCGGGGCAGCCAATGCTGGGAGGTCCTGGGCAGCCTGCACTATCAGCACTAGCCATTTTACTTTTCAGCTATTTCTATTATGTTTTTTGGGACTATGCTATTTCTGTTGGTTTTGGACATTGCTTTATTTTCCCCCGTGATGTTGAAACGGCGGTAGGGGGCTATCTTGAGTTGTTGCCCGCAAGTACAAGTGGGCTAAAATTATGGGTCCATGAGCGCCGGGCTTGCTACGGTCGGCCCGGACAAACACCTGGAACCCGAGGCGGTCACGTCTCAACTTGTCTGATTGCCAGTTGGCATTAATGAAATTGCCGGTTACCCGTTTCAAAAAAAAAAAATTAGTTCAATTGATTTGTGAATAGACTGATTTAGACTATTCTCATCATGGATGTTCTTAGTTCTCCAGACATGCTTAACATTAAGCTCCATTTGCCAAACAAAACCTAACATGTTAAATATATCATTGAGTCCATTTTCCAAAACGCACAAAAACAGGAAGACGAATGCGGGAATGATTTCTCAAACATTGTTAAGTCGTGTGCGATCAAGAAACCTTATCTTCTAAGACCAGTCTTCAAATAATTCTACCAAGACCCGAACTCTAGATTCTCAAACATTGTTGGAACAAATGTAAGCACAACTTGTTGAATATTCGCAAATTAAGACATAACGAAAATGACTTTTGAAACTGTTATGCATTGCCTGAACAGCTTGTTTGCATATCATCTTGAAACATGCCATAATTTGGCATAAGGGATCAACAGCAAGTAATATCAGGCAAGAGGAGAGTAGAAAGAAAGTGTCAATTTGGTTGAGCTTGGTCCTTTCCTGCATACCCACGAACAAGTCAATTAGCCTTGCTCCACTCTTGTAGAATTTGTTGGTCAGCCTATTCAAACTAGACCAGATTATGCTTAACAAAAATGACACAGAAGATAAAAAAGGGATACATAAGCAAACAATACTTCAATTAGTCTACTTCGATACTAAGAAAGAGCCTTGAACTGTTTGCTATCCAGAATCACTACGCATCTAATCGCCAACAAAATACAGTAGCTTCAGAACATTTCAAATTAAAGCTCAAAATATGGTATACATACTGTGTCTAATAGAGCCTTCAAAAGCTACATTCTGTACAACAATGAATAAAAAATAAGAGTTGCTGGTGTCAGAGTTCCATGTCTGCATAAACTTGAAAAAATAATCACAGCATTATCAAGTAAGAAAAAGCAAATGGAAACTATTTTATTTATCAATGTTAATCAATGTCATAAGAGGGGCTAATTATGCTTGATGTTGATCGAGTTCCAAGGTATAAACACATAAGAAATAGCTTGTAATTGTGTATTTGTTCTCATTGATCACTGTCAATATTTATACAAGTGAGTGGCGTAGGAGATAAGTACAACATAAGGATGTGCAGAGATAAAGCTAATATGAATTCAAAGTAATGAGAGATAGAGTTAATCTAGCTATTTGAATGTGCAGATATAGGAGTGATCGAATACGCCCCGGCAAGCTCAAGATCGGAAACGAACTTGAAGCTTGGACGTCAATCGAGTGAAGTCAGATCGAGGGAGCGGTTTGGTGAAGATGTCCGCGGTTTGATCTTTAGCAGAAACATGCTGAACACGAAGTGAGCCAGATTCCACTTTCTCTCGAACAAAGTAGTAATCAAGATGGATATGCTTGGAGCGAGAACTGATAGCTGGATTGGCAGACATGAAAGTTGCACTAATGTTGTCACAGGGAAGAAGCGGAGGAGATGGCAGAGTAATGCCTAGATCAGATAGTAAATGTCCAATCCAAACCACCTCAGAAGCAGTATATGCGAGAGCCCTGAACTCCGCCTCTGTGCTGCTGCGAGCCACAACCTTTTGTTTGCGTGAGGTCCAGCTTACCAGATTGGGACCAAGATAAATGGCAAAGCCATACTGAGAACGACAATCATCAGCGTCAGAGAGCCAACCTGCATCTGAATAGGCACAAAGAGACAACGAGGGCGAGGCACACAGGGAAAGACCCTGATCCACAGAACCCTTGAGATATCGCAAAATCCGTTTAACTGCAATCCAGTGATCCTCAGTGGGAGCGTGCATATACTGACAGACACGATTAACAGCGTACGTGATGTCCGGACGAGTAATTGTGACATACTGTAAAGCTCCCACAATCTGTCGATATAGTTTTGGAGAAGGAAGAGCAGTGACGTGGCGTACAAGCTTGTGACCAGGATCAGCTGGAGTAGACAAAGGTTTGGCATCCGCATTACCGAACGAACAAGAATATCACGAATATACTTGGACTGACAGAGGAGTAAACCAGAAGATGTCTTGAGAAATTCTATTCCCAGAAAATAGTTAAGAGGACCCAAGTCTTTAAGAGAAAAAGCTCCATCAAGTTGAGTGACAAACCGTGATAATACCTTGGAATCACTGCCCGTAAGAATAATGTCGTCTACACAGACAAGCAAGTAGATAATCGAAGACGAAGAACGGAGCACAAAGAGTGAAGTGTCAGAGTGACACGCCCGAAACCCAACGGAGAGAAGAAATGTCTTGAGTTTATCAAACCACTCGCGAGGAGTCTGCTTTAATCCATAAAGGGCCTTATGCAGTTTGTAGACGTGAGACGGGAACGAAGGATGAGTAAAGCCAGGTGGTTGTTCCATAAATACAGTCTCATGAAGATCGCCATTGAGGAAGGCATTGTTAATGTCAAGTTGTCGAATAGGCCAGCCGCCAGACAGAGCAATAGACAACACAATCCGAACAGTGGTACGCGACTTTACAACCGGACTGAATGTGGCAAAGAAGTCAACACCTTCTTCCTGATGGAATCCCTTAGCAACCAAACGAGCCTTGAAACGATCAACATGTCTATCAGCTCGAAGCTTAACCCTGTAAACCCACTTACAACCAACAAGATTAGAGTTAACAGGTCGGGGAACCAGAGACCAAGTGTTATTTTTCAATAAAGCATCATATTCAGCCTGCATAGCATCATTCCAACATTTTTGTTTACTGGCTTGTCGGTAGGTGGTAGGAGTGGAAAGAAATAAAGGAGACGAACAAGGAGTTAAGGGATGCCGAGAGGTAGTAAATGACTTGGGTTTGAGAGATTAAGTACAGGCACGAGTGACCATGGTGTCGGAGGCACGGAAGTAGGAAGGAGCATCAGCATAAGCCGGAGAAGGAGCCGCAGGAGGCGAAGAGGAGACAGAAACAGGGGAAGGCAGAGCAGCAAGCAGCGGAGCAGGAAGCGGCGGAGCTGCAGGAATGGAGGGAGATGGGAGAACAACAATTGAAGGATCACACGAGAGCAGCGAAGGTAGACACGAAGAATCAGAGACAAGGTAGAGGAGACAGAGGGAGACGCATAAGGGAAGACTTCCTCATTGAAGACAACATGCCTGGAAATATAAAGTCTGGAACTGGGAAGATGGAGACACAAATACCCCCTTGTGTTTAGAACTGTAACCAAGAAAGAGACAAGGTAGAGAACGAAATTCCAATTTGTGAGCATTATATGACCGAAGAAATGGAAAACAAAGGCAGCCAAAGACTCTTAAAAAATCGTAATCAGGAACCTTACCAAACAGTTTTTGATATGGAGACATGAAATTTAAATTAGACGAGATAGTACGATTATGTAAAAAAGCTGCAGTATGAAACGCATGCTCTCAAAAAGGAAGAGGCATTGATGCTTGAGCAAGCAAAGAGAGACCTTTTTCAACAATAATACGATTCCGACGCTCAACAGCTCCATTTTGCTCCTGAGTGTGAGGACATGAAACTCGATGTTGAATTCCATGAGAGTCTAAGAAGGTGGAAACGTTACGAAACTCTCCTCCCCAATCTGATTGGAGAGATTTGATAGAACATCCAAATTGAGCAAAAACCATAGCCTTAAAGCGAATGAACACATCAAAAACCTGAGATTTATGTGTTAGAAAGTATATCCATATAAATTTGGTGGCATCATCAATAAAGAAGACGAAATATCGATTTCCATTAAATGACAAAACAGGGGAATTGCCCCAAACATCTGAATAAACAAGCTCAAAAGGTTTATGTGAGGTAACATGAGACACAGGAAGATGAAAACGACGACTCTTGCCTAATTGACATGCTTCACAAATAGACTATTTATTCGAACTAATAGGAAGACTAAACTGAGACACTGGCGTCGAATGACTTGATCATGAGGATGAGCCAGTCGTTGATGCCAACGGGACAGCGAGATGCGAGACCCAACCAGAGCAGTGCTGGAAGATAGGAAAGACGACGAAATTGGAAGCCGATATAAGCCACGATCAACGATTCCTTTAAGAAGAACTTTGCCCTGCAGGGACTTAAGAACATAGTAGTCAGGATGGAATTCCATAAACGTAGAGGTGTCACGTTTTAATTTAGACACACCGAGAAGACTTTTGGTAAGTTTAGGAACAATGAGAACATCTTTAATGGATAGAGCAGGAGTGCTAGCAGGTAAAATAGAGGTGCCAATATGAGAAATAAACAATTGATTATCGTTACCAACAGTTAACTTGTCATCGCCGGTGTAAGGTTCGGCAATAGAGAGCTTGGAGAGACCAGGAGAAGCATGATCGGTAGCACCAGAGTCAACGTACCAAGCCGGATCAACAACCGAGGACGGAGAGGCAAGGTGAGTTGAGCGGTTCGATCGAGCTGGTGGAGCACGAGCTGGGAATTCAGTGAGATTGTTACGATTGTAACAATTGATCGCTGGATGACCCAACTTGCCACAGATCTAGCATTGGGTACGTTTACGTCCATCAGGGGAGCGAGCCTTGAATTTGTCGTTACGAGGTCGCGAGTCAGGACCTCGAGCAGAGGACCGAGATTGCTGATGAGCCAGATGAGCAACTGGAGCAGAGGACATCGACGAGACAGGGGCAGGATAGATCGGTGACTGAGATTGGCGCTGGAGGTCAAGACTGATACGTTCCTCCTCTTGCAATAAGAGTCCAACAAGCTCATCGATGTGCGAATCAGCAGCACGCATCACGCATCATGAAAGAAGTAACGAAAGGTGTATAAGAGGAATCAAGACCAGATAAAATATTACTAACCAGGTCTTCATCAGACACAGGATGAAGATTGGCAGCCAGATCATCAGCAATGCGGCGTTTCTGCTCGATATAATCTTGAATAGACAACGAACCCTTCATGAGAGATTGAAGTTGTTGTTTGAGAGTCATTCGTTTGGCTCTGGTTTGAGCCTGAAAAGTCCAATCAATCGTGGTCCAGGCTTCATGAACAGAAGTGGCCCGAGCTGTGATTGCCAGAGTGCGTTCCGTGAGAGTATAGCGAATCCAGAGAAGAATTAGTCTGTCACGGCGGCGCCAGGTGAGATACTCCGGATTCGGAGTTAGGGATGTCTGTCCTTCCTTGGGTGCGAGGAGCTCAGCCGGAGCTGTTGATTTGAGAACACAGTCATCGAGGTCGAATGCCTCCAACGATGCAAGAACCATGGATCGCCTGAGTGAGAATTTGTTCCGATCCAATTTGATTGGAACCGTGGAAAAGTTGAATGATACTGCAGAATTGGAGCCAGCTGCAGCGAGGAGCTGAGTTGTCTGACCCTGAGAAGACATGGCAGTAAAAACAAAGAAAGCAGAGAAAAAATTAGGATATGGATCTCTGCTCTGATACCATATAAACACATAAGAAATAGCTTGTAATTGTGTATAAGAAATAGCTTGTAATTGTGTATTGGTTCTCATTGATCACGGTCAATACTTATACAAGTGAGTGGCGTAGGAGATAAGTACAACATAAGGATGTGCAGAGATAAAGTTAATATGAATTCAAAGTAATGAGAGATAGAGTTAATCTAGCTATTTGAATGTGCAGATATAGGAGTGATCGAATACAAGGAAATGATCCATAGGAGATGAAAAGATATATGTAGGAATTATATAAACATAAAACCAAGTGATACCTCATTGTGAATCCGTAATTAAACAGAAATTGCTTACCAGGATCTTCCTTCAAAGAGTGTTCCATCTGCAACAACCACTGGAAACCGAGCTGATGTTGAGTTCCCACAGCAAATATCAATATCCATAAGTCAAAAACCAGTGCAAGGAAAGCCAATAAGGCTACAGGTAGCAAAGGGATGAATACAGTCCTCAGGAGTTCCAAGGGATATGGAAAATTTATCAAACGATAGTGAGCATATACCCTTCCTAGCAAGACATTACTTTCTGAATGTAGACCATTTCAGGAAAAATTAATTTTTTTTATCAAAATCACCTCATACCAATACACAACACATTGAGACTGATACCTTTGGGAAATAGATAGAGTTGAATTTGAAATGCATCATTAACATCAAACTATGAGCTTCAACAAAGTAATAAGGCAACCACATGGCCAAAAAATTGAACCAGACAGAGACAAGGTAGACCCACCAATACTGAAAAGCTTGGCACTTAGAGCTTAATATGCCCAAAAGTACTATTCAACCAAAATGGCAATAGTGAGAATGATCATGCTGGATGCAATAGAATAGCAATAATTCTGAAACAAAACAAGTACCAGTTCATTATTTGACCAAACAGAAGACTCACAGACAAGGCCTTTGAACTGTACATGATGGTTGAACTTGAATGATACAAAATACCTACTCGCTTTCAAAGAAGACTGACTGACTCTAAACCCTTTCTTGTCAATTGAAAACTTTCATTCCTAAGCTATTATTTATTGTAACTACACATGCTCAATTTACATAATGATGTTTCCTTAAAAGCAGCAATTATCAGATGGTGAAAGCAAGAAAAAATTACTAAGAAATGTAACAATCACTTGTCATCAATATTCCAAGCCTAGCTGCGTCGCCTCCTAGAGGATATGCCGAATGTGATAGAGCGGCGAGTTCTCACAGGCCCAGGTTCAGACCTCGACCTAGAAGATGATGATGATGATGATCCGACTCTCCTGAAAAATGACATGAAACTCCGGAAAGCTCCACCAAGTCCATTACTCTCTCTAGACCTCCTCCCACTAGGAGCCCATGTGATCCTCCTTGGAGCACCCACTGCATCAAACCCACCGTCCATTTCCGTGTACACAACAGGAAGCTCGCTCTCAGCAGCTCTCCTGCCCCCATTGAACCTCCCCACAGCAAACCCACCATAAGGAAGCCTCCATATTGTCAACCCCACTGTATCTTCCTCTCCACCACCGCCGCTCTCAGACTCTGGCGAGTCATCCGAAGGCAGCTCGTGACGACAAACAGGACAAGAGTTTCTTATAGCGAGCCATGGAAAGATGCAATCGGAATGGTAAATGTGCTTACAGGGCATCTCGCGCGCCTCCGAATTGATCTCGAATACCTCCTTGCAGACGGCGCAATGCGACTCCGCCGCCACATGGGTCGGGAGGATCTTGACCAGAGGCATGGACTCGACAGCCGCCTTGGACGCCGGAGGGTGCTCCAAGCGGCCAACTCCATTGATCTCTATCTGCCCCAATTGGTCGAGAAGACGATCGAACCCCGAACCCATCAAGAACTGCGATATGCTCGATGGGAGAGGCTGGAGGCCCGAGCCCGCATCCTCTTCGTAGTAGAGCTCGTAGTTCCCTCTATCGCCTTCGTTCCATCCGCCGACAGCTTCGGCGGCCCTGCGCAGGACTATGACGGGGTTGAACGGGGATGGGTCGCCCCCACCCCTCCGCCTCCGGCGAAGCCTCGGACTACGGTCGGAATTGGCAGCGCTTCCAGAATACAGGACGGTGTCCCCGGGAGATTGGTGGTGGTGGGGAGGAGATCGGGAATGGGAATCGATTTCTTCGACAAAACCGCCGCCGCAGTCCGGACAGTGGAGATCATCTTGGGGGAGGACCCGAACGCCGGTGAAGCCGTTGCACCTGTAGCACCAGTAGGAAGATCCCGCCAACGCCATGGGTATATGGATTGAATCTTGAGGCATAATGCTGGTACCAAAAAGAGATGAAGAGACACTAATCTCGCTTTTCGCGATCCAAAGGAATGAAAAATTGTAAGGAAAATGCCCAGAATTGAGAAAAAAGGAAACAGAAATTGTAAGGGAAATGCCCTAAATTCGCTGCAGAATGGAAGAGAGAAGAAGGGAGGAGAAGAGAAGATGAGGAATGAAGGAGAAAGTGAAAAGGGAATATAAAGGTCGGGCGAGGATGGGTCAGAGAAGAAATAGCGTCATTTGACTAATTACCTCCTAATTACCTTTTTATCAAATTAAAAACAGCATGGACATGGACAATGCATCTAATTTCCCTAATAATTATATTTTCTGGAACGAGGGATATTTCTTACAATTGTCCTTTTTGCTTAAGCTCGTTCAATTCGAGATCTTACAGTGCTTGTTTATAGGATCTCCGTCGATTTAGCATATGACTAATTTTAAAAATAGTTGTAATTATTCAATAAATAAAACAAATATCCTGTCTTATAAATAATGTTTTTTTCTTGCAAATAAATAGTTTTTTAGATCAAGTGCAAATAAACATATTAAACCTCTACGGTAGTGTTGGGTGTAAAACGGTCAAACGAAATGAATCAATCAACAGAAAAGTTTCAAACCAAACTACAAGAAACTTCGAAGAGGTCTTGTGAGAAGATCTCCGGTGTTGGGATCATGGCCGCGTCTGGATGGCATGGGGAAGACGATGGAGATCCCGGCGAGGGTAGGTTCTCCACCGTTGGGTTTCCGGTGGGGAACGGCTATGACATGGAGTTGGAAGAAGCGGATCAATCAGAGGACCAAGTTGATAGGGAGGGGGATCGGTCCCTTTGAAGTCCGGCCACTATGGTGTATGTGTCGTCAAATAAGGAGACGGGACAACCGGTGGACGGGACAACGGAGACGACGGCGGCTACGTGCAGAAGGAGGCCGGGGAAAGAGTCGTGTAGGGCTTCGTAGGAACATGGGCCGGTTGGCTCGGGCCTGCTCGCGGATGACAGAAGGGCCCGGGCTGGACCAATGGGGAGGGTCGGCCTAGGGACGAGGGGCCTACTTGTTTGGTCCGAAAGGGTGAAGGGCCCGGGTGATAACCCAAGGCTTGGATCAGGTGCAAGGGATGGCTGGGCCAAGGCCCGTGATGGGTCGGGTCCGGTTGGAAGGCAGGGCGTGAAAGAACCACCCCCGGTCGATCCCGGTCGAACCGAAGGTTTTTGGCGAAAGTTGACTTTTTGCCGGAAAAGTCAACCGATGACTCCGGGAGTCATTCAGAACCTTTCCGGGGCCCAAAAAGCTTAGCCATCGTTATGGTTAGCTTAGTTGGGCCGTTTCCTTTCCGATGACTGTAATATTGGGTAAAGTCAACTCGGGGTCTTTTTCGGTCAAACGCGGGCCAATTAGGAGCTAAACCCGATTAATTTAAGAGAGCTGGTTTTTTTTTAATGAGGTGGTCCCTACTATGGACACATGTCCATAGTGGCTTGGATGAGAAGAAACAAGGTCTAAAGACTATTTTAACCTCAAAAACTTGGGCATAGAAGGCAAAGTTGTAAAAATTGCATATTGGACATTTCAAGGTAGGTTAAAGCCCTCACTTGGGTCACTTTTCAGCCATTATTCTATTGTGGCCGAATTTAAGAGAGAGAGGAAGAAGAAAATTGGTTTTGGAGGCTTGAAGAAGAAGAAAGGAGGAAAAATGGAAACTTGAAGCCATTTTATACCCAAAACCTCTAAAAAAAACTCTTGATTCTTCATCTATTCTTCATCCTTAAGGTAAAATCCCTCTTTTATTTTCGTTTCTATCAATTTTGGTTCATGGGTTTTGAAGAAAACTTGAAGAACTTGGTTGGGTTTGAGTTGGTGAATGGTGGTTGATGTAATAACCACTCCCGGTCAACGCCAGTCAAACCTGCGAAAAACAGGAAAATTTAAAAATTTTAAGACGGACACTTAATGAACCTAAAATGACCCCGAGTGTCATACCGGACTTAAGTTGACCCCGTTATTGACCAAAGTGAGTTACGGGGGACTCAGGGCAACTTTCTGATCAATTTGAGAAATGTTGACTTTTCGTTGGAAAAGTCAACCGAGCGACGTTTTGGTCCATTCGAGGACCGTTTTGGATCCGAAAAGCTTAACCGTCATCGCAGCGGTCTTAGTTGAGCCGTTTCCTTGTGGCCCGCCAAGTTTCGTAATTTTTGGGAAAAAGTGCCCGTTCGGGGCCCGAAACGTCCGATTTTCGCGAATCTGATTGGAAAATATTAACTAGATATTTTCCAAAAGGTGTGGGACCCACCTTGACACATGTCCTAAATGTGGTGGTGTTAGTTTTGGGGGGAAAATGAATGGAGGAGAAGGGCTGGCCGAGACTTGGGTTTTAAAAGAAAAAAAAGAGTTTTAATTGGGTTTTTATGTTAGTTGTTTTAAATTAGAAAGAAGAAGAGAGGTTTTAGAGAGAGAAGGAGAAGGAGAAGAAGAGAGAAGAAGGGAGGTTGAGCTAGGGTTTGTGATCGAGCCCTTGGATCGAGTCAAAGCAAAGAGCAATCCCGTTCCCCTCGTTCTCCTCTACGGTAATACCCGAATCGATTCTCGTTTTGGTTATTTTCTTGGAAGCTAGGGTTTGAGTATAAACTAAGGCTTAGGGTTGTGTAGAGTGTGGGGAGGTGTTGGAGACGTTTTAGAGGTGTTTGGGGGTTTAATTTCACGTTTTCCGGTGACCGGAGGCTCGGGAGGAGCTCCGGCCACCGTGGGTGGTGGCCGGCCGGCCATGAGGTGGCTGGCCGGAGCTGGCAGCAGCCACCACATGGTGGCCGAGCCTCCCCTTAAACCCTAGGGTCTCGGCCAAGTAGTGTGGGTGGGGCCCACATGCTCGGGTGCTCGGTTTTTATCGTTCGGGTGGTTTAAAACGTTCCCCGGACCATTTATCCTTAATCGAATCGAAATTTGGAATTAAATTGGAGAAGTTGTAATTAACGGGTTTTGGAAACTTTAAACGTTAATTAATTGACTTAGAAGTCGGAATTCAATTCCGTCAAGTGCGTTGGGTTCCTTGAAATATTCTAAGACCGTAGAAACGAAAACGGGAACTTTTGGAGCCCCGGAAGGCAATTAACCAAAACCCGGGCAGATTCGCCATGTCGGGCGAATCTGGCCTTTGCGGGTCCTTTATCGACAATATCGAGTAATTGGGAAGTTTGGGAGTGATCGGCATTGTCGGGGTTACGTTTGGGCGTTAAGTATGTTAATTTTCGGTTTATTCGTACTAGTTTAAAAGTACTTTGAATTTGTGTTCTTTTAGATCGTGCTACGGACCGAGGCAAAGGGAAGCTCGGCGAGTGACTGGGTGTACTTCGGGTGTTGTTGGAGCGCTTTTGGGATTATATACGAGGTAGGGAAAAGTAGCCGGATCTCAGCCCTGACTGGGGAAAGTTAACAGTAGAATTGCATGTGACACTGGGGTGTCGTGGGTTGAATAGGTTTATTTAAATATTAGAAAAGCATGATACGAGTTTGTAGCGTTTATTAGAAAAGCATGTTACGGGGACTTAGTAATTATTGGAAAGGCTTGTGACACTTAGTAGTGTCGTAGGAACAGAGAACTTAGCGTTAATTGTTTTACTGGAGGCATATGACCATGCCCGGAAGTTGTTTGTGAACTTATCTATATTAGGAGTACTGGAGGCATATGACCATGCCCGGAGGTTGATTGTGAAACTGTTGATGTTAGGACTGTTGGAGGCTTGGTTAAGCCGGAGGTTGATTGCTTATTTGGTGTCTTGAGTGGCCTTGAGAGCCCGTATTTTATTATCGAGTTCTGGGTGGCCTTGAGAGCCCGTATTATTTATTGATTGAGTTTGGGTGGCCTTGAGAGCCCGTATTTTATTATCGAGTTTTGGGTGGCCTTGAGAGCCCGTATTATTTATTGATTGAGTTTGGGTGGTCTTGAGAGCCCGTATTTTTATTATCGAGTTTTGGGTGGCCTTGAGAGCCCGTATTATTTATTGATTGAGTTTGGGTGGCCATGAGAGCCCGTCTATTTAAATTGGTGTTTTGGGTGGCCTTGAGGGCCCGTGTACTAAGGATGGTGTCTTTGGCTGGCCTGACCGAGTTAGAGTCTCGGGGGGGGGGGGGGGGGGGGGGGTTGCAAGCTTCCTTTAGCTGGCTTACGAGTTAGAGTCTCGGTAAGTTGCAAGCGTGTCTTATGGTTGGTGTCTTGGGAGGCCGTGAGTGCCTATGGGATTGTTGAGTCCGTGTCTTACTATCGGTGTGTCTTGGGAGGCCGTGGGTGCTTGTGGGGCTGTTGAGTTCGAGTTTTACTGTTGGTGTCTTGGTGGCCATGAGTGCCTGTGAGTGTTGAACTTGTGTTGTTACTGGTTGATGAATTTGCGTGTGATTGTGATTGCGGATCCCGGTAGGTTGCAAGCATTCTTTGGCTGGCCTGACCAAGTTTGAGTATCAACGGGTTGCAAGCATTCTTTGGCTGGCCTGACACGAGTTTGAGTAACACAGGTTGCAAGCATTCTTTGGCTGGCCTGGTCCGAGTTTGAGTAACACAGGTTGCAAGCATTCTTTGGCTGGCCTGGTCCGAGTTTGAGTATCACAGGTTGTAAGCATTCTTTGGCTAGCATGATCCGTGTTCGTGTGAGTGGGAGAGGTTACTGAGCAGCTGGTATGCGATCCTTTGTGATCTTGTTTGGTGTGCGATCCTTTGTGATCTTGTTTGGCGTTGTGTAGTCTTTCTGTCGTGTCCTTGGAGGAGGTCGTCGATAGTTGTGTCGGGTCTACATTTTGTTATCGAGTGTTGAGTCTGTTGAGGAAGGTAACGGGTTGTGGGTCAGTTGGGGACTATAGTCCCAGTGTTGGGTTTGGTTTTAGTGTTACTGGCTTTGTCTGCTAATTATGCCGTAGTCAGTCTGTTATCCGTGGTGGTGAGCGAACGCTCACCCCTAGCTGCTTTTCCTACAGGTACTGTTCGTGGGACGGACTAGGTGAGCTCTTGAAGTTCATGGAGCTTGGAGCGGAGTCTGGTCTTTACTTTTGTTGAGTCTAGTGACGGATGTGTACCTTGTCCACTTGTTGGGACGTTTTTGTATTGTAAATACTACTATTATTTTGGTAAATAAATGGAAATGTCAAAGCTTTTATTCAAAACAGGTTTTAAGTTTTCATGTTTTAAAAGTTCGCGTCCCGAGTTCGATTTGCTGAAATTGGGGCGTGACAGTTGATGATTTTTGGGAGAAAATGAGTGTAGATGATTGATTTAACTTGGTTTTGTGGAGTTTTGATGAATACCCATGGTGGGTATTGAAGTAGAGACGTTTAGGTACTGTTTTTGGAGCTTTGGATGGTCATCAATGGAGGTTTTTAGACTTTTTTCATGAAAATCGCGGCTGGAGGAAGAAGAAGGCGGAACAGTGTTGAACCGTCACGGATCCGTGACGGGAGCCGTGACGGGAGACGTCACGGATCCTTGAGGGAGACCATGACGGCGTCAGTCACGGCTCCGTGAGAAGAACCGTGACGGCGCAGCCCGCAGATCCGTGACCAGATCCGTCGCAAACCTGAATTGGGCCTTTTAGGCCCATTTTTGTTGAATTTCGAGTAATTGGGACGGTTAGCTATAAACAGGTCTTTTTGGGGTTAAGTGGGAGTGTTTTCCTCTTTTAATCCTTGCGAATTACTCTTAATTCTCGACTTGTTGTGTGATCCAAGACCTTGGACTCGAGCTCGGAGGAGGAGGAGATGTTTGGACTTCGTGACAAGACGAAGGGGAAGCTAGCCAGGTCATCAGCAGCTAGGAGTTGAGACTTGTTACTTTTGAGGTAGGGATCATAGCGAATACCGGTTTAATTACGGAAAGTTACTAGTATGCCTTTATGTTAATAATAATCGGAAAGGTCCTAGTTCACATATAGGATGTGATTCACTAGAATAAACGCTTTCAATTACTTAATAACCGGATGAGTCCTAGTTCGCATGTAGGATGTGATTCACTAGAATAATCGCTTTCAATTCTTGAGAAATTGTCGTGCTGGTAGAATGGCCATGTCGAGCCTTAGGTTGTGTGCTGATTGGAATGCCATGATCTTTGATTGAGATGCATGATGTGTGATGTGTGACTTAGAGTCGATAAGATTAAGAACCTTGTTATGATATACTCGGTGTAGCATGTTGTGACTATGTGTGGGCAAGTGTGCCGTGATTGATGTGATGGGTTGTGATATGACCGGGTGAGTGATAGACCGATTTGTGTGTTATGGTGAGTTGGCTCGGTTGGTATACCGTAGTCGAACTTTGGCATTGTGATGCGTGTTATTGTCACGCCCCAAATTCGGTTTTGACCGGACTCGAGACGTGACTTAAGGAAGAAGCAGTTATAACAATAAAATACCATAAAGCCAATAAAAATCCTCCAACTTTACTACAATCCAGAATATCTAAAATCAAAATCATATAATAAATCCTTTAAAAAAGGTTTATAAAACTCGTAATAAATTCCTTAACAAAGGTTCATGACCAAAAATATGATCAACGCTTCTAGAGACAAGCACCCGGACCATAGAAGCTCCCGAGCCTCGAGTCCACTACTCATCACGTAAACCTGTAAAACAGTCATAAACAGATAAGGGTGAGCTTACGCTCAGTATGGAAAATGTATAACAAGGGCAACCTTTCAGTTTGCTAAATAGGAGTTAACAAGTTTATTCAAATCTTAATAGGACGAGAAACCAATAGGTAATGAAATGCGGAGACAAACCGAGTGTTTAACACTTTCAAAGAGTCAACAATAATCATAGGAAAATAAGGGAAACAACGCATTTCTTTAAAGAGACATTAGAAAAAGGGCGTCCAATTAATGTCGTGGGACATGATGTCACCACCCTCCGATCCACAATACTCGTTGTGTCATGTCGGATTTTCCCTCGGCCCAGAGGAGACACATACATCGGATTACCGGGAGTATCCTTTGAAGGGTACATAACGTCGGAATCTCCGGAAATGTCACCAAAAGACCATATGTCATCGGGACAAGTAGAATAAGTTTCCCTTGATCCAGAGGAGGCACATGCATCGGGTTACCGGTAACAATCCCTAAGGGGCGCTTATCGTCGGGATTCCCGGAAATGCCCCCAAAGTACCATATGTCATAGGGAACCAAGGCAATGCTCCCGCAGGACGCATACACTTGGGTGAATCAATGAGTAACCATTCCCCGCAGGGTAAACCATCAATATCCCGCAGGATCAACCAACCAATGCCCCGTAGGGTCCGTAATCAATATCCCGCAGGATTAACCAATCAATACCCCGTAGGGTCTGTAATCAATATCCCGCAGTATAAACCAATCAATGCCCCGCAGGGTCCGTAATCAATATCCCGCATGATTAACCAATCAATGCCCCACAGGGTCCATAATCAATATCCCGCAGGATTAACCAATCAATGCCCCGCAGGGTCTGTAATCAATATCATGCAGGATTAACCAATCAATGCCTCGCAGGGTCAGCAATCAATATCCCGCAGGATCAATCAAACAATGTAATCAAATTCACCAACACACATCCCAAGGGATTCATACCCACGATTACGCTTACCTGCATACTTACCAACCACGTTCCATCGGTCTATCATTCACCCGATCATACTCTTTTAGCACAACCAATTACACTCAATCATTCATTCATGCATGCATTCATTCAATCATACAATCAAATACGCAATTAAGCAGTCAAATTCCACATTCAAATACTCTAGTTGTATTAGACTCTTAGCTTAACCAAACTAGGCAACCAAGCATGTGAAGCAAACACAACTAATCCGAGGGCTCATCACGGCCTCTCTACCAGTAAAGCAATTCCCAAGTATTGAAAGCGAGTTACACTAGTTATTCACATCCTACGCATGCATACTAGACACGTTCGGTTATTAATAATTTAAAGACGATTATTCTAGTTATTCGCATCCTATATGCAATTCTAGGACCTTTCCGATTTTATTAACCTAATAGGCATACTAGTATTGAAATACACGAGGAGTTAGTTCGGTTAGCCTCTCCTCCGTTCTTCACACGGGTTCCGGAGTGCTCTTCGTCCCTCTAGCTCGGTTCCAAGGCCTTTCCTCCTTTCGAGCTCGGTCTCACGGTCTTGGACCACAACAATACCAAAATTAGTAACCCAACGGAGTGCTCCTCCACCAAAAGAATACAGAACAGTCCTCAAAGAATAGAAACAAAGCCAAAGGAATGATCTAGGAATCGAAATGGACTCAAAAGGAAGGGTTTTGGATCTAGAAAACTGATCTGGAATGCGGTATGGTATGTGTCACAGGCCGTGCCGGAACCTAGCACGGACCGTATCACAGACCGGCCTGGTAACTAGCACGGACCGCGCGACGCACCGGCCCGGAGTCAGACACGGACCGTGTGAGGTGCTGTGCCGGACTCGCGCCCGTTCCGCGCCGCGTACCTGGTCCGTTCCGTGCGGCCTTCCGTGCCGGCACATGGCCCGGTCCGGGTCCCGTTCCGCATCGAACCAGTCCAGCTCCTTCCCCTTTCTTCCCCAACTCGAATTTCACCAAAATCAGACCAAAAACCCCATTTCCAACTCTTTCTAACTCCAAAATGTTCCTCAAAAGCCTCCAATCGTCAACACCCTCAATGGGTTCATCAAAACTTCACTCAAAACACAACCCAAACAACCTAGCTTCACTAAATCTTCTCCAACAACACCCAAAAGAGCTAGTTCTTCAACTTCAAGCCAAATACCCACAAAACCCAAATTTGAAAGTGGATGAAATGGAAAGTTAAGAGCATCCATACCTCTAGGAAGATGAGATGATGGAGATGGAAGGAAAATGGAGAAGAAATGGTAGAGAATAAGGTCCAAGATGCTTGCTTTCCTCTCTTTCTTCTTCCTTAAAGAAATGAACTCTCCTCCCTTCTCTTCCTAAGGTGAAATTCTGCTGTAGCAACACAATACGAGCTGAATTGTGTGCTTCCTTACTTTAAATGACCTAGGGATAATTCCATTTTAGTACCCTAAATGTTTTTTGTGCCACTTCAGTACCCTAAATCTTTGTTTATTCCAGTTTAGTACCCAACGTCTGATTTTCCATCCAATGTTGTTAACTTTCCATCCAATGAACATAAAATGTCCAAAATACCCCTCATGTTACATCAAATTTTCAAAAATTAGCCATTGAATTTAATTTTTTATATATATAAAAATCAATTTACTGTTTTAAAAAATAATTTTTTATTTAAAAATTAATTTATATATGAAAATAAAAATCAAAAGTTAGTTTTTATTTATAAAAAATCATTTTTATTTTTCAAAAATTCAATTTTTAAAAAAAATCCAAGGGTATTTTTGGTATTATTATAAAAGATAGTGTCATGTGCAAGGCACATGACGTTTTTCCATCCAAAAATGGATGGAAAGTTAACGGCGGGTGCTAAACTGGAATAAACAAAGATTTAGGGTAATGAAGTGGCACAAAAAAGATTTAGGGTACTAAAAACGAAATCCGAAAGTTTTAGGGTACTAAAATGGAATTATCCCAATGACCTAATATGTTCAATTACCAAAAGGCCCTTAAGGTCTTATCCCTTTAAAGGTAAGGTGGGAGGGTGTAAGGGTCATTTTAACTCCAATTCTTCTCATCCAAGGCTCTAATGCCATGTGGCATTGCAGGAGCTACCTTCTCTTAAATTAAATTCAGCAGTCCAAATTTAAGTCGGAAAAAGTCGATAAAAAGTCCAAGTTTGACCGAAAGTTGGCCTAACCAAAACTACAGTCAAACTGAAGGAAATGACCCAACTAAGCTAACCGTGATGACGACTAAGCTTTTTGGGTCCCGAAAAGTTCCCGAATGACTTCCTGAGTCATCGGTTGACTTTTCCGGCCGAAAGTCTAAATTGTCTAGAAATCACCGGTTCGACCAGGATAGATCGGGGGCGGTTCTTACAGTTATTCACTTAATGTGTGTTCCAAGAGGAATTATGTCCGGTAGGATACTTATATTGAGAGAGTATGCCGGTGTAGAGTATCGAGGACGAGGACGGTTTAACCTTTACCCCGATGCTATGTGGTCTGGGAAGGCGTACGACCGAGGTATGTGCCGGCCCGTTTTGCATGGGGCCCCGATTTTACGTGACGGGAAGACGTCCGACTGAGGGATTGCTGGTCTGGGATGTTACCCCGATTCTACGTGACGGGAAGATGTCGGGACCGATGCTTCGTGTTCCGGTACAATATAAATGGGTTGGGCTGTGATAGCCGGTGATGTTAGAACGGTTGTACTAAGTTATGTGTTGTTATGTTGTGTGTTATATGTGTGCTGGTTGGCTTTGTGCGTTGTCTTATGTGTGATTGTGGTCTTGCGAGAGTAATCGAGGGTTGGTACTCGTCCCGTGGGCGTTGTTGTTAGTTAAGCTTTGCTAGTATGCCCTAATTGGACGGTTACTCGTGGTGGTGAACTGATGTTCATAACCTCAACTACTTTTTCTACTGAGTTAAAGTTCACCCCTTACCTTGTTGCCTTTCAGGTGTTGAGCGGGATCAATACTAGTAGGATTCTCGGAGCTTGGGAGCTGGCGAGGGTTTTGATTAGTGTCTAGAGACGTACAACTTTTACTGTTTCTAAACTGAGTTACCTTTTGTTGTTGACGAGCTGTTGACTCGCGTTACTATTTGGAGCTCTTAGACTGCTATCTGAGACCATTTTTCATTATTAAACTGCTTTATTTATCTTTTATTTAAGTTCACGTCTCGAGTACGGTCAAAACCGGATTTGGTGCGTGACAGGGCGGGGGCTTTAATCGGGTTGGGTCTGGGAACCGGGTCCAGACTGAAGATGGGTCACGGGCCGGGGCAGGGTCGGGTCAAGGATTCGGAGCCTGGGCGGGTCGGATCAAGGCTATTGAATCAGATCGGGTCAAGGTGGACCATTTGGGTTCCACAGCCGGGTTGGGCCTCATATTTTGGGTCGACCCCGGACAATTGACATTCCGGACGGGGCATCATTTGTAGCAGCGGGGGGCTCAACGCACCCTCGCCTCGCGGAATGAGTCCGAAGTGGTCCAGAGGGGGGTCTGCCGGTTGTACCGCCCCTCTGGACGTAAGGCGGCATCGATTCCACCAAGTACCATCGCGACATTCTTCAATCAGATCGGGAACCAACAATTTTACGTTTTTAAAGACCCTCATTATCATCACAGGGGAACAGCGTCTTCTAGTTCCTCATGAGGATGCAAAGTCCAATTGAGCCATTTTAGTCCCTGGTTACAGGGCTGCCCGAGGCGTCACTCTAGGGCTTCAATATTCTACTGGAGCACAAATCAGAGTTGATTTACGCCTAATTGGATCATAGGGTTTACTCCGCCCTACCTCATAGTCTTCAGCCGCTGTACCGGTTGCTTCGACGGTTATCGCAACATGCTCCTGTCGACACCCTTAAACCACTTCGGTGAAAGAGTAAGTTTCAATTTAGTAGTTATCCCACGATGTGTGGATCTGTTATTTTGTTTTCGAGCAATATTTTCAATTGTTAGTAGTCTCTCCTGGGTGACCCGTTTTGGGATTGTACCTCTGGAGAGTTCCTCTTATTATTAATATATTGTTCTCGTTACCCGCTCAAAAAAAATGTACATCATTTTTTAGATTGAATTTTTTAAATGGAAAACTAACCTAAAAATCGTGAATCCACAATCCTTTAAGTTGGATTTGATGTTATATATCATTGGACTTAAGACTTTTTTATTTTAGTTTTTAGTTTTGATTCACTCAAGTTTTTCTTGTGCTTTTTAGACAAGACATAATGGATGAGGAGAATTATCTTCAGAAGCTAGCTCTAATGTGAAGAAACCAAGGATGGACTTAGATTTGTTGATTGACCCTGTAACCCCACGACATAGAGGAGGAGGAGTCATACGGTGTGGGCGTCAAACGACGTCGTTTAAACTAGGGTTTGGAGCATGGGACTAACCGCAATCGCCTCACACCACTACAACGTGGAGGAGTGAGAATCCCACGCCATAGAAATCACACCAGATCACATCGATGTATGGATTTGAGTATATTCATGTGTAATAATAGTGGTTGGTTGATATTTCTTAAATTCTGCTAGCCTATATTTTTATTTTATAAGCTAAAAGTCTCATCTTTATGTATAGGTCATATAACTCAATGATGAGATCTGAGCAAAATTAAAAGGTTTTACATGTGATTTGGTCATTCGAAGCAGGCGTCGTCTAGAGTTTCGAATCGACAGAGTCAGCCTCCAAAGTTTTTAGGGGACTACTTTACTATTGAAATTACACCAGCTCGCTCCTTGAATCGTGAGAGAATTGTAAATCTTGTGGGTGGGAAGTAGATTTTACAAGTTCGACCAACTCAGCTAGCTCAGCTTGCTAAAGCAACAACTTTTGATGATCCGAACTTGACTTCGGAAGGTAAAGGGTGGGCTACTGATGAGGGTTAAGTGCTTGTTTTTTTTTTTGGTTTTGGTTGTCCTTTTTCGGGTTATGTTCCCACAGTTGCTCTTCAGAGCTCCTTTGTAGTGGTTGTCCCTTTTCGGGTTATGTTCCCGCAGCTCCTCTTGAGAGCTCTTTTGTCACGGTTGTCCTTTGGTCTGATCCTGCTTGGATATGATCTTCTTCGCATAAAAAAATTTCAAGCTTATAAAAAAAAACTTTAAAACTTTATTTTTTTTAAGTCAATTTCAAAAAGCGGTTTAGTTGTGCGGTAAGGACCTACTTAGATGGTCTGGTTGGTTGACAGTCTAACTGGACGATCAGGTCACTTGGAAAGGAAATGCTAGTGAGCGCAAAGTGCGAATCTTGGAAATAATTAGAGGTCAACCTTGTGCTTAAAAACTAATCATTCCAAGCCATAGACAAGGCTCCGTCCATGGAAGAGGTCGATGCACCGATTAGAAATTATGAATGGTTTGCTACACCCCAGAGTAGTCATTGTGGGATGACTAGTTGTAGTAGGGATTAACGATCCTGACCACTAATGTATAGCCTGGAAGCCTCATAGTTCGTTGCTTGGGGATTGAACTATAAATTCTTTTGAACTGATGTTGAAACTTTATTCATTTACCACTAGGGGGTAATTATCGGGGTATAGTATTCCAAAACTTTTATAAGGAAAGAAAATTTATTTTTAATTGGTTAGTGAACCTAACTTCTATTTAGGAAGTACGTGCATAACACTTTGCATGACCGACTCTAAAGTTTTAAACTTTCTCTAATTCCGCTTGATTGGGCTAATCTTAGATTTTTTATACATCATAAACCTTGGTAACTGGTTCTTAGGAAAGGTACAAAGAGTATTGTAAGACCCGCTCCCGGTCGAACAGGTGGCTTTTCAATCGATGACTCAAGAAGTCACTCGGGACTTTTCCGGAACCCAAACGAATTAGCTATCATCACGTTTGGCTTAGGGGGATAAATTCCTTTCGTTTGAGTATAATGTTGGAGGAAGTCAATTTTGGTCAAAACGAGACTTTTTATCGACTAAAAGCATTATTTTATTGTGCTGGAGATTATTTTGGAAAACTAATTAACCTACTAGGACACTTGTCCCTTTTTGGTTGAAAGAGAGAAAAGGGAGTGGTCTTGGACCATTATACCCTCCCAAAAGCTTCTACAAGGGATTCTAGCTCAAGGGCTTTTGGTCATTTGACACATCTAGGTATTATATGAGTTTGGAAAAGCAAAACCAACCCCATTTTGTTGGTGTAGCCGAAACTTGGAGGAGAAGAAGGAAAGAGGAGCTCCCATGGAGCTTTGAAGAAGAAACAAGGAAAAGGAGGCCACTTGAAGTCTTCCTCTAGCCATCCCTCCTCAAAATCCCTACCATATTCTTCATCTCACTCTTCTAGAGGTAATGGAACTCTCTAATCCTCATTTCCCTTCATCTCTTTTCATGGGTTTTGGGTGAAATTGCTAGATGTTGTTGGGTTTGAGTAGAAATGGGGTGAGATGTTGTTGATAAGAAGCTTTGTTGGGTTTTTGTGAGAAATCCTTAGTTTGTTGGAGCTTTTGAGTTGGGTTTGATTTGATGAATCATTAGAAACTTGTTTGTGTGTTGATTCCTACCATGGGTAGAGGAGTATTGAAGGATTTTGACTGTTTTGGTAGTTGGAAGGGGTAAAATTTAGGGTTTGAAGGTGGTTTTTCGGAGAAAAGGAGCTGGAGGTTGAAGAAGGGCGAAACTGCCCTGGTGCGCCACGGATCCGTGACGGATCCCGTGACGGGCGACGTCACGGTTCCGTGAGGGAGTCCGTGACGGCATTCGTCACGGCTCCGTGACGGTAACCGTGAAGGTTGGCGTCACGGGTCCGTGACCAGGTCCGTGGCAGACCAGGGTGGGGGTTTCTTTGAGGGTTTTTCACCTTGGTTGATCTTGATTTTGAGCTGAACTTTGGAGGGGCTTTGGGGGTCTTACTTGCTGTTTAAGTGGAGTCTAATTAACGTTTCTTTGTGTCCAAGACTTTGGGGATCGAGCTAGAGGAGCAAAGATCACGTCGGGACCCGTGTGAAGAACGGAGTGGTGACCATCGGGCTTATCATCAGAGTGTTGAGAGGAAGACCTCGAGGTAGGGAAAGCCTTAACTCCTCGTTTATGATGCTTAGTATGCATGTTAGGCTAATAAAATTGGAAAGGTCCTAGAAATGCCTATAGGATGCGAATAACTAGAATAATTGTCTTTCAATTACTAATAACCGGAATTGTCTAGTGGTGAATGATTAGGATGCCAATCACTAGTGTAACTCGCTTTCAATACTTGGGAATTGTTTTACTGGTAGAGCGGCCTTGGCAAAGCCCTCAGATTAGTTGTGTGTTAGGATCTCATGCTTGGTTGTTTGGTTGCTTAGTGGATAGGCTAAAGAGTCTAATGGAACTAGTTGAATTGCATATTTGAATGCTCGAGTGAAGGTTTTTATGATTGGTTGATTAAACTCGTGCTTGACCGTCGAATGTATTTGAATGATTGCTTGATTTACTTAAATGGTTGCTTGGAGCATCGAGTATGACTGGTTGTACCGAGCGGTGCAATCAGGTGATCGATGCCCCGATGGGTCGTGGCTGGTAAGTGAACGGTAAGTTGTGATTGTGTGATTCGTGTGCGATGTATTGTGGTGAAACGGTGATGCGTGAGCTATGTGTGATAGTGGATTGGTGTTGTTGGGATTGGATTGCTTCGTGGTTCGGTTTGAGTGTGTTACTCAACTATCTTTTGATTATTATTGAATTGCCCAAGTGTGTGCTTCCTGTGGGAGTAATACCTTGGTTCCCGAGGACATAAAATCCCTTGGAGACGTTTCTGAGAATCCCGATGATAAGCTCCCTCAGGGGGTTGTTTCCGGTCGCCTCAATGATATGCGTCTCCTCTGGATTTGAGGGAAAATCCGAGAGGACACATCATATGTGGATCGGAGGGTGGTGACTTTATGTGCCACAGCATTGATTGGATTACCTATTGCTCGTGACTGTTAAGACTTATCTTGCTGACTTTGCTGATGAATTTATTGAGTTTAAAGTTCACCTTTTTATGTGTTTTCCCTATTGAGCGCAAGCTCACCCCTATGAGTTTATTGTTGTGTTTACAGGCTTGATTGAGGAGTAGAGGCTTGGGAGCTTCTTGGTGTGAGTGTCTTGTAGAGACTTCGTTTTTATCTCATTTCTGTTTTAAACAAACCTTGTGGAGGGTTATTATTACACCCCTGGAGGGTTATTTATGTTTTAAACTGAGTTTTGTGGATTTGAGTTTCATATTGGAGATTTTCTGGAAGTTACTGTTGAGTTATTGCATTTTTAATTGTTTATTACTAGTCATGCCTCGAGTCCGGGCAAGAACCGGATTTGGGGCGTGACAAGTATGCTTTTGTGGAACTGAGTTTGGAGATTTATGAGTTCGCCTATTATCGGGTTTACCTAAGGAATATTATTAGCAATGGTAGAGACCTTCAAGATATTATCCAAGTTGATTCATGTAACTTGTTACATACACTTGATAGCGATGATTGATGTTCTTATATGGACATACAACACATACCAATAAGTCTTTTAAACAATACACAACATCACGAGCATATAACATAGCTTTATTCAGATTGCATATTGACTTCTTGCATTCCATTATCTTCTGCCTTTACTTGAAGAGTAAACTACAAATACATACCCCAAACTTCTAGTGTTTAACTGATACTACCCTAAAGTTTTTTTGTAACTGATACCTACTCAGATGTTTAGTTATTTAACAAATATCCCAAGCCGTCAGCTAAAATGAAGAAAATACCCTCAACTACATTTCAGTAATTATTTTAAAAAACTTATTTAAAAAATCACTTTTGTTAGGTATATATATGTATTTATTAAATCACTTCATTTTTATTTAAAAAAATCACTTCAGTTTTATATTAAAAAATTATTTAAAAAATCACTAAGGGCATTTTCGTCATTTTAGCTGACAGCTTGGGCTATTTGTAATATAACTAAACATCTGAGTAGGTATCAGTTAAAAAAAAACTTTGGACAAGTATCAGTTAAACGCTACAAGTTTGGGGTAGGTATTTTTAATTTACCCTTACTTGAATTGTATGCTCACTTATTTTTCTCTTTGCTCTTCCTCGGTCTCCCTTAAGGGCGCTTTTTGAAAAGACTCAATATATATGCAGGTGCATGACTACTCATATTTCTTGACTATCATAGGGAACCACTAAGTAAATTCTATTCTCGGGACACCCAAACTAATAAGAATCTTTCATTTTTCTTGGTACTTTGGTTGTTGCACATACAAGAACAATAATGGTTCTTGATCCTTTTCTACCACCACAAATCTTAGAGCATGTACATCGTAAAGGCTTAAGGTTTATAATGTTGACTGGACAGAATAGTGAGTATGAACCACTTAGATAAACTATGTTGCACATTGTTGAGATTTATTATGAGGTTTATGGTTCTTCCTTGATACTGAATTTATTAAATTTCGATTTAAAACAGTAAATACTAAACAAATTGAAATTAATTTGACAAAAATAATTAATAGTATAATAAAATAACTAAATGAATTGAAACTTCTAATTTTATTCATCCCCGGATTATAAAACCCAAAACACATTGACAAAACAGTTCTTACAGAGAAAAAAAGCTTTGTCACTCGTCGTCTGATTGATAATTCGCTCTGAAGCGATTTCATATATGCTCAACAAGGTCATCTTGGAGTTGTCAGTGCATGTTATCATTTTCACCTCGTTTAGAGCTGACACGTGTTGTTCGTAGGTCCAAGTACCTCATAGGTGCCATCGTTCGAGTGGAGTCCAATCAGCTATTTCTGGCGGGGCTTCGTAATACAAATCTTCATCTCCTAGTTCGTATCGATCGCATTCATCCTCTACAATCATGTGTAGAATGATACAGGTGAGCATGATATCAGCCAAATCAACCCTACTCCAAAGACAAGCGGGCCGAGAAATTATATGCCACCGTGCTCAATGTCGATTTCAGTCTATAACGAAAGGATCAATTGATCAATTGTTCTAAAACATCAACTTTAGCCTGTAACAAAAGGATCTTGTCCATTCAAGAATACATAGAATATGTAAAGACCACTCCGGTTAAAAAGGGTTAATATTTAAAGTTTAGCGATTGGAACGTCGAGATCAAAAATCGATTTAATTTTTGGAAGATTTGTAAAAAAAATAAAAGAGAAAAGAAAAGCAAAAAAAAGGGAAGAGATCGGGCCTAGACCAAGCCCAGCGCGCAGGCTAAGCCAAGCCCGACCCGGCCGTCCTCTCTTTGGGCCGTGAAGCCCAACAGCCGCCAGAAGCCTAGTTAGGCACCCGGCCCACACTACTTATACCCAATTTTTAGGGTTTCGGTTCATTTTCCTTCTCCTCCTCAAACAGCCGACCCTCCACCCTCACGTCTCTCTCTCCCTTTCAGACTCTCCCGCCTCCATCTCTCTTTCCCGTCCAACTCTCTCTCTTCCTCTCATCCTCTCCGGGCAGACCAAGCCGCACCTCGCCGTCGTCCTCGCCTCCGACCCACTCTCCCTCGCCCCGAACTTCATCTCCCTCCCTCTCAACTTCTCCGTTCAGCACAAGCCGTCGCCGCCGTCCTCGGTAGTAGCAAGGCCGAGCGGGTTGGAGCCGGAGCTTCCTTCTACCTCGCCGTCGCCGTCACGTCCAGAGCCGAGGAGCTCGCCGGCGCGCCCATCAGATCCGAGACGAAACCGTCGAGTTCGTCCTGATCTGATACGGGCGAGAGACCGCCGTGCTCAGCCCTTCCGCCGCCGTCCTTTTTGCCCTACGGTGAGCACAAACCCGTGAGGCTTTGACCGCCGGCGTCTCCGCCGATGGTCGGTCGGATTTTGGACCCTAACCTCTCTCTTCTACCCTTTTCTGTTCTCAAACTTTCTGGTTCTGCTCGGACGAAGTTGATTTCAAATTAATTAAGGAAATTAAAATAAAAAGAAAGAAAAACAGATTTAAATCAAAAAGGAAAAGAAGACGGTTTTAATTAAAAAGGTTGTATTTTGGACTTTTGGAACAAATCTGAGGACGTTAGGACGTTGAACCGAGGACGACTAAACCGGACTTAGAACGGGATTAAAGTGGAAACGCTGAATCGGGTGCCTCGGAACCCGTACCTCGAGAATCGTGCCTCGAAATACGTGCCTCGGGAAACGTGTATCGGGGTTGGTGTTCGGGACTCGAGTACTCAAACCCAATTCGTCGTTTAATCCCGCTTTTGGCCAGTTCGAGTTTAAAGGGCAACGTGTTGAATTTATTTTGGACCGTACCGGATCTAATTGTAAGTTTGATCTGTTAAAATCAAACTTGGACTTCGTCCGAGAAGACCGGAGTTAGGCCAGGACTTCAGCAGCTAAGAGACGTAGCTGTCTGTTCTTTTTGAGGTAGGGAAAGTAACGAATACCGATTTAATGTCGGAAAGTTACTAGTATGCATGCTAGGTAATAATAAAACTGGAACGAACGTTTATATGATATAAATAACCGGACGAGTCTTAGTAACATGTAGGATGTGATTCACTAGTGTTAGCCGCTTTCAATATTCTGGGAAAATTGTCGTGCTGGTAGAATGGCCATGTCGAGCCGTAGGTTGTGTGCTGACTGAATTGCCTGTTATTTTTTGAGATGCGTGCTGTGTAACCTAGTGTTGATAAGTTTAAGAGGCAAGAACTAGTATATTCGGTGTAACATGTTGTTGTTATGTGTGGGCAAGTGTACCGTGTTTGATGAATGGTGAATCCTTGATTGTGTTATGGTCGGGTGAGTGATAGACCGACGTATTGTGTAGTTGTGGTGAGATTGTTGGGCATGTGAGTCGTGTTTGATATGTGGCATTGCGATGCGTGATATTTATCTTGATGTGTGATCCAGGAGAGTGTTTCCGGTACGATGCCTACATCGAGGGGTATGCCGGTGTAGGACATCTAGGCCGAGGTCGTGTTGGGCCTACGGGTCGTGTTGGGCCGACGGGTCGGAGCCGACGGACCACATCATATTGCATTGGGCCGACGGGTCGGAGCTGACGGGCCACATCATATTGCATTGGGCCGACGGGTCGGAGCTGACGAGCCACATCATATTGCATTGGGCCGTCGGGTCGGAGCCGACGGGCCATATCATATCATAGTGGTCCTACAGGTAGTGATTGGGCCTACGGGTCGTGATTCGGCCTACGGGTCGTGATTCGGCCTACGGGTCGTGTTGGGTCTACAGGTTGTGATGGGAACTAGGTGCCGTGTTTCAGCCTCGATGATCTATGGTCCTTTGGGGACGTTTCCGAGAGCCCCGATGGTATGTGTCCCCATAGGGATGTTTCCGGAAGCCTCGATGTTACACGTCTCCTCTGACGCTATGCGTCCCCTCTGGACTGAGAGGTAGTTCGTTGTGATACTTTGACTTATCGGTTTGATATGATAGAGTCGGGCTGTGTACAGCCGGCGGAGTGCGGGGACTGCGGTACGGGACGTGTGCTGGTTGCCTTTGTGTGTGATATTTGTGATGTTTAGTTAATGTGTTATTGGTTGTGAACGTGGTGGTTTGAGTGTATTGTAAGTTTGGTTGTGAACCCCGGATTGGCAGTTAGTTATGCTGTACTAGTATGCCCTAATTGGACGGTTACTCGTGATGGTGAGCCGAAGTTCACTACCTTAACTACTTTCTCTACTGGGCGAAAGCTCACCCCTTACTTTGTTGATTTTCAGGTGTTGAGCAGTATCTGTGCTAGTAGGACACTGTTGAGCTTGGGAGCTGGCGAGAGTACTAGGCTAGTAGGTCTAGAGACGTGCAGTTGTTTTGAACTAAACTTCGTGTATCGGTTTTATGAGTTGTAGACTTTTCCGTTCGATTTATTATTATAAGTTGAGTTTTACTTATTTTAATTATCCTTTCACTTAATTATTTTAAGTTCTCGTCTCGAGTCCGTTCAAAACCGGATTTGGGGCGTGACAGAATAGAAGCCAAGTGTGGTCGGTAGTCTCTCTACCAACCTCCAACCTATTTCTGACGAGGACCTTAGTCATACTTTGAATGGACTTGATAAATTTTATGGAGCTAATTTTTATTCTCTTCATGATGCGTCCTAACGATTTACGTGTTGATGAACTTGTTAGTCTGCTACTTCGAGACAAAGAAAGGATTGTTCCAAAGATTTTTCGTTAACATTAATCTCCGTTATTTATGTACCGTTTCCTACCTTAGTTATTTAACCAGTTGTTCATGTTATTTACAAGAGCATGTACAACGTAAGGGCTCGGGTTACGACCTCGGGTTAGGGGTTCGGATGCCAAATTAGTAAAATAGTGTCTCTTAACTCCTTAAATTAAGTGTGTTCTGCAATAGTGAGAACCAGATAGAGGCTTGGGTTAGGGCTCAGGTTGTCAGCGGATCAATCTTATTCAGTTTAAATCTGATTTTATGAATTTAAGAAAAACAATCAGGAGGTCACGTGTCACGGCATGAATGGGTGGCACGTGATCGGTAACCCGCAAACCAACGAACCGGAATAGCGATTCATGGGTCGTGACCACGGTCCGGTATTTAACGGTTCGTGGCCGTAGAAATCGTGCTCCACAATGCACGACCCGCGACCACGAACCGCTAAATAACGAGTCGCGCTTTATGGTTCGCATCCCGATTCGAAGGGTTGTACATGCTATAAACAAGCACAATCCTCTTTCATCCTGTTCTTCCCTGTTCATAGACTCTGAGTCTACTACCTTTCATTGAGCTGACAAACATGAATTTTATGCAGGCTGAATATAATTATCTTTTGTATAATGATATTTGGGGACAGTACCACCAAATTGAGAATTATTGAGGTAAATTGTATTGATATCAAAATTGATTGTGACAGTTCATTAAAATGTGCTTGACCAAGAACACAAGCTGGTACTATATGTTGATTTGCTCGGTTTTTCGGATTGATTTATGGTTCAATTCTTGCAATGTACTTCTGTGGCATTATTTGGGAAGGAATTTGGGGTACTAATCAAGTAGTTCAAACTATCAGTTAAAATGACGAAAATATCTTCCACTACACTTTAATAATTATTTAAAAAATCACTTTTGTTATATATATATATATACTTATTAAATCACTTTAGTTTTTTTAAAAAGTCACTTCAGTTTTATTTTTAAAAAGTCATTG
The DNA here is from genome assembly GCA_963921825.1 of Erodium maritimum. Classification (NCBI taxonomy): domain Eukaryota; kingdom Viridiplantae; phylum Streptophyta; class Magnoliopsida; order Geraniales; family Geraniaceae; genus Erodium; species Erodium maritimum. Next base: position 17,965,547 of record OY997590.1, read on the forward strand.
ATGGCATTATTGTCATTTTAGCTGTTAGTTTGGGTTATTTGTTATATAACTAAACATCTGAGTAGGTATCAGCTAAAAAAACTTTAAGATAAGTATCAGTTACAACTTTAAAGTAGGTATTTGTAATTTACCCCAACTAATATTTATAGCTACTCTCTTTTAAAATATAAGACCAATGTTTATATTTACTCTATTTCAGAACATGAGACTATTGTCCATACTTTACTCTTTTTTATGATTTAGGATTAAGATTTATAATTGGTCTCTTTTAAAATATGAGACTATTACCTACTCTTCTTCATAATTGAAGACTAAGATCTACCCTTGTTTTTTTTTTCAATATGGGACTATTACGAATAATTAGTCCTTTTAATAACTCGAAACTAAGATCTATACTTAGTGCCTTTTAGAATATGAGACTGTTGTTTTTGATTGGTCTCATTTATAGTTTGGGACTAGGATTTATATTTGATCGCTTATAGTATTTGTGACTTGAGTATTATTTGACTCTCAAATTTAATAGGCGACTGTGTTGTTTTCTTAGTCGATATTCAATTTAGCGACTAAGCAAATTAAAGGTCATTGCTAAAGAGAATAAGCGACCGGAAATAAGCGACTGAGCTGGGATGACTAAAATCAATCACTAATGTCATTATCGACTAATTTATACAAATAAGCGACTAACTTTGTCAGTCGCTTATGTAACACTTTGGTGTGGTGTTTAGTGTGTGTTCTTCTTAAAGTTTCATAAGAACGACATGTTTATTGTCAATATTTTGCTCATGAACATGATGACATATTAAACATTTCACTGCATGTATATTAAAACCAATGAGTTCATCAACACGATCACAGATTGAACATTTCACTGCCTGTATACTAAAACAAATGATTTCATGAACACGATCACATATTAAACATTTCACTGCATGTATCTCAAAAGAGAAGTGTTATATACTATAACAACTGAATGGATTACCATATGTAGATAATGATTAGCTTATGAATATTGGAACTTCCGAAACTTTTACATACATAATAAAGGTTGTGATTGAATAATAAAATGAAATAGCTATCGAGTAACAAAGCGGTCACGCAACCAACTGTACAGTCAAAACCCTAACTCATCCCACCATATAGAATCATCTGAACCATCCACAATTGGACTGCCTATGTAATTATTATAACGGTCACGAGTTGATGTCGCCGATTCTTGCCAGTGTACCGGAAGACCAGCAGCCGAAAAAACAAATGATGGAGGATAAGATTGTTTTGTTGCAATGCAAGAGTCGGTCTTCATGATGGAATCAAGATCATGATCATGATCATGATCACCAAATGATGATGAAGGGTAGTGATGACCATGACCTTCAAATGGACTGACGGACTGGATGGATATCATTCCTCGACGATCATGGTCAGTATACGAAACCGTAGCCAGAGAATCACATGCAGCTATATCATCCACTCCTCCTTCCACCTCACTTTCAATCAAATTGATTAGTTCTTGATCATCATCATCACAAGTACTTGATTGTGTCTTTGTCATCACAACTTCTTGATGACCGGGAGTATTTGGAACTGTATCATCTTTCACTAGAAGATCAACAAGTTCCTGCAAATAGTCAACATCATCATCATTCGCAGCTTCAACTCTAACCACACCATCACCATCATCATGGGCACTAGTAGCAGGAGTAGGGGTAGAGATTAATGCAGTAGATCGCATCTTCTTCACCACAACTTGGTTCTGTGTATCATCACCATCATCATCATGCTTTCTTTTAGAGGCTTTCTTGTGGATCTCGCATATGACGTAGTCATCAAAGCCATCTTGTGGGAGAGAGTACTCGTTCATGATCCATCGACCATGCTCTTTACTTGAACCTTTATTGATTACAAAAGCGAAGTACCTCTTCAAGCCCTTCAACTTCACGCCGTCTTGGAATCGGAAAGCCACGTCGCTGCTCTTCTGCTCCTTCCAAGTCCCGATACCGGCCGTCCTCTTGAACTTGGACTTCCCGGTAACCTTCTTCTCCAACCTCGTCATAACGTAATATGGCTTCTCCGAGGAACCGTCGAAGAGGGTCCAAGGATTGCTGTCCTTGTCGTAGAGATCGAGGTTTCTGATCTCCGGAGGCCCAATCCATTCATCTCCGAGCTTGATACTCTCCACGAGAAACCCTAGCAACTCCTCCGGTTCTGGCCGGAACACATACCCCACCGGTATCACGTACTTGGCGCGCTGTTGCTCCATAATGAATGTGCTGGAGAAGAAAATAATGCAACTATCTATATATATTCCGAGAAGTTAGGGTTATACATATTCACGTAGGAATATGTTTCCTAATTATCAAAACAAGTATTAATTAAGAGATAAAACAAGACTGAAAATGATTGATTGAGTTGCAAGAAATAACACGTGTTTCACACACTTATTGAAACAGTCTAAATTATATGCACGTGTATAAGTTTTTATTCACTAAAGTATGCAAACTAAACAAAATCCAATTTTTTCAAAGTAAAACCTATCCGTAAATTTCTAATTCTCGCAAATTACATAGGTTGCATGCATGGACGGTCTATATAAAGATTTTTTTTTGAAATGGATAATCGGAAAATAGTATTAATACCCAAAGGTAGTCAAACAAGGAAGGGCGTAAACGCCCAGAGTTTTAGATATGTGTCCGGACCGACCGTAGCAAGTCCAGCGCTCATGGACCCATAATAATAGCCTGCTTGTAATCGTTGGCAAACACTAAAGACAACTCCTTACCAGCGTCTCAAAACAACGAGACATGAAACGTAAAACCCTAAGCAACACAAGAAATAAATTGTTCGTGAAATAAAGTAAATAACGAGAAAACAGATAAAAGGACTGAGCTGTTGTTGCAGGCTACCGGGACCTCCCAACACTGGCTGTCCCGGGTCTGTAGGTATAGTCCGACATCGACTCCACCCACCCCTGTCGGGTCGGGTCATCCCTGCATCGGAGGCTTCCCTGCCTCCGTCTGCTTCACCTGGTCCTCCTCAGTGATCATCAATGGGTTGTGATCGTTCTGGTAGATCTCGTCCTCCGGGGACTTCGATCTCCCAGGCTCGGGGGGCAGGCGATATGGCCACAGGGGCTGGAGAACTCGGTCGTGCATGTGCCCATCGCCACGCTGGTGCATGGCCATTGAGTGCATAAATGCACCGGAAGGGAGCCGGACCCGATGAGGCTCCGCCGGCGGCGAAGACGCCCTACCAGGGTGAGGGCCCTGTCCATTGGCGTGACGGAGATAACGTGGAGGATACATCAACGGCAAATCAACGATTGAGATTCGGTTGAAGGAAGGTCATTGGCGTCGAGGAGAGAGTAGCGGCGGCGGAGACCCTGGCTAGGATAGAAGAGAACCTCACGAAGAGGTGGACGGAGAGCTTGGAAGTAGGGGCTTCAAGGGTGGAAGCATGGAGCTTCAATGGTGGTATACTCGATAGGATTTATATATAAAAGATTTTTTACTATCCAACGTAACTATGATGAATAATATCATCTAGTTCGTAAGATATTTTTTCCCATAGTCAGGTGACATATCAATTAAGTTACATTTGGCTTGCTCTAAATCTCTGAATCGGGAAAAATAAAAAAAGCTCTCTTCTACCTTCAGGTGAGGTCCCTTCTACCCTACTTAGGGTTCGCCGCCGCCGCCACCGCTATTTCTCGCCGACCACCAGCCGCCCTCTCATTCCGCCTGACACGAACGTTGTCGTCTTCTGCTACGCCCGTCTGCTCTACTTGTTCCGTCACGATCGTCCCTCGGTTCTCTCTCTCGATCTGCTATGGATGCTCCCTGAGTCTCGGCGCGGTGTGAGGTATCCGGACCACTGGACGGCTCTGTGGCGTCCCCGTCGTGTTGTTCGATGCCTCTATGACGTCCGGGACGTCCCCAGGTACCATCTCCCAACCTGTTTTTGATAAGGTAGCTTGATTTGTGTGGTGAATGCCGATTCTGTTAACATGGAATTGTCGGGGTCTGGGAACAGGCCATAACCGACGTCAATTGAAGGACTTGGTAACCCAATTCAAACCAGACCTGGTGTTTCTTACTGAAACCCGCCATGTCGATGCTCGGAACTCCAGGTCAAGATTGGCTATTCTCCATCAGACGGTAGGGTTTCATGGCGGAACAGGGATTCTGGGTATTACCTCACAGGTAGCACCGAGTATTCGTCCCCCCGTCGAACAAAGGGGGGGGGGGGGGTTATCCTTTTATGGTCTGAGAAATGTAACGTGGACGTCCTGTCGGTCCACCAATCCCATATAGATGTTGTGATCCGTTTTGGCCAGGATCCACCATTAAGATTCACAGGTATCTACGGGGAACCAACATGGGAGAACAGACACAAGACTTGGGATAACCTACGGCAGTTGGCCACGGTCTCGGCCCCGGTGGATTGGGGTCTTATGGGGGACTTCAACGGTATTCTTCGACCTTCAGAGAAAAGAGGGGGTCAAGTGTATCCGTTGGGTCTCATGCAGGGGTTCCAACAGGCTATCTCGGATATTGGAGTGGAGGAATTAGCGTTATAGGGCTACCAGTTCATATGGTCCCGTGGACATGACCTAGAGACGCAGGTGGAAATTCAATTGGACAAGGCTTTTATCTCCCCCCCCCCCCCCAGGCTCAACTCTGTTTCCGGGATGTGTCCTTGCAGAACTTGGGAGTGTCAACTCGGACCATATGACCATTCTACTTCAGATCCAAAAGGAACCATTGGAACGCCGGCTTCGACAATTCTGTTTCGAAAACATGTGGCTAGAGCACCCTGAGTGTGGTACTCTGGTCCAAGCTGAATGGGGTCAGCTGGGTAACCGTCATATAAAGCATCATATCAAGGATATTGGTGATTCGTTGGATGAATGGGGACAGACAGTTTATCGCGATAATATCAATCAGATCAGGTATCTTCAGAGGAGGTTGGTTGAGCTAAATGGTCGGACTGATAGACAGGGAATCAAGCTCCGCCTAGCGCTTCAGAGACAGTATAATAGGGCCCTGGCTAAGCAAGAGAAATTCTGGCGCCAGAGAGCAAAACAACATTGGCTCGGGGAAGGGGACAGAAATACGAAATTCTTTCAAAGATCGGCTACGAAACGATAGGCTAAAAACAAGTTGAAATCTCTGATTAACGATGCAGGGGTGGAATTACAGTGGCACATGGGGATGAGTGAGCTGATACACTCATACTTCGTCGACATCTTTAGGGCAAGTGACATCGAGGATTATGATCTCCATATGCCAGTCCCCCTCATGATCAATCCGGCTCAAAACCTACAGTTAACCAAAAGGGTCACGGATGCGGAAGTGCGCCATGCAGTGTTCCAGATGGGACCATCGAAGTCTCCGGGTCCAGATGGCCTCAATCCGAAAATTTTCCAACATTTCTGGGATACGTTGGCTCCGGAAATTTTCGATTTTGTCCGCACTGCAGTAGGTACGTGCACCATTGACCAGGACGTCAATAATACCACTTTGGTCTTGATTCCAAAGAATCCAGGGGCGAAGAAGATCACAGAGCTGCGCCTGATAGCCCTCTGCAACGTCATCTTTAGAATCTTGTCTAAAGTGCTGGCGAACCGGTTATAACCACTCTTGGGTCCGATTATCTCTACAAATCAGGGAGCGTTCGTGCCAGGACGACACATTCAGGATGATGTAATTATCTCGTATGAGATTATACATACTCTCAGGCGCAGAACGCAAGGACAGAGGGGATTTATGGCCTTGAAACTGGACATGAGTAAGGCCTATGACAGAGTGGAATGGTCCTTTCTGCTCTCTATGATGGGGGCTTTTGGCTTTGATATGGGATGGCGGGCTCTGGTTTTAGCTTGCATGCGCTCTATCCAGTATACAGTGAGCTCAGACGGGAAGCATACGACGCCGTTCACAGCAGGGAGGGGAATTCGACAAGGCGACCCCTTATCCCCATACCTCTTCTTATTTTGTATGGAGGCCCTGTCTCGTATGCTCAATCAAGCAGAGAGGGTCGGGAAGCTTCACGGGGTCTCGGTGGCTAGAGGAGCACCGCTAGTCTCTCACATCTTTTTGGCGGATGACTGCTACATTTTCTGCAGGGCTGATCTGGAGGAGGCAACCCATCTGCACTAGATCCTTAATACTTTCGGTAGCCTATCGGGTCAGGTCATCAACAAATTTAAATCGTCTATCTTCTTCAGCACCAACACGTCCATTACCAATAGATCAGCATGTTGTGGTCTCTTAGGGATACAGGAAATTTCAGGCCCGACAAAGTACCTGGGGGTCCCCAACATACTGGGACGGCGAAAAGGCCAGAGCCTTCAGTTTCTGTGTGACCGAATTGTAGCCATGATTGGTACCTGGGACGGTCAAATGCTATCTGCAGGGGGAAAGGAGGTAATGATACGATCAGTCCTCCAAGCTATGCCGATTTATGCAATGAGTGTTTTCTTGTTACCAAGGGAATCCATCAATAAGATACATGTCGCGCTAGCCCGGTATTGGTGGACGGGTACTCCCAGAGACACAAGACCGATTATATAGCAAGACTGGGCGAAATTATGCAGGCCGAAGGAGGATGGAGGAATGAGTTTCCGGGATATGAGAGATATGAACATTGCAATGCTGGCAAAAATGGGGTGGAAACTATTAACCCAACCGGATTGTCTGGTTGCCCGCATCCTCAAGGCAAGGTATTTTCCGAAAGGTGACTTACTCTCAACGGAAGGTGGGAATAGCCCCAGTCAGATCTGGACGGGGCTCCGTGCAACACAAGGATTACTTCGGCAGGGGTTGATTCGGACTATTGGAGACAGTTGCTCAACTATGGTGGATGGCTCTCCATGGCTACTGGGGAATACTCCGGTCATCCCACTCCATACATGTATCACTCCGGCTCTGAAGGTGTCGGATCTGGCCACGGATAATCACCAATGGGACATTCCGATACTGCAACAAAACCTCCCCCCGGCTATTGTAGAAGATATTTTACAGGTGCCCCCGCCCCTCCCCGGCATGTAGATAAATGGTCATGGAAGTTCAATATTCGGGGGGTGTATTTGGTTAAGGAAGGATACAGAGCGTTATCCCGGGAGAATGACCGTTGGCACGTTTCGACAGGAACGACAGTTTGGACGGGCATCTGGGACCTGGACATTCAACCCCGAATCAAAGTGTTCCTTTGGCGAGCTCTCTCTGGCACCCTACAGGTCGCAGTTAACCTTCGGACAAAATTAGTCCTGATTCCGGATACGTGCCAGATGTGTCAGCACGTAGATGAGTCTACGGATCATCTCCTCCTCCATTGTCCTTTTGCACGGTCTATCTTGGATTTATCAGGTATACCGAGTCCTATCCCCCCTTCCACTACACTACATGACTGGTTATCTGCCCTACTACTCTTACCTGATATGTTTATAAAGAGTAAGGCCTGTCTATTTCTGTGGGAGATATGGAAAGCAAGGAACGCTTTGGTCTGGGATCAAGCTATATCCAGACTGCAGGATGTAATTTCCACGGTCCTCAGTAACCAGTGTAGTTGGTCAGAAGCACAAAATGGTTGCCCGAAACCCACCACTGCTCCCCCTACAGGAAAACAAGCTGGAGCCCACCACCCCCTAATTGGCTTATAATCAATGTGGATGGCGCGACGTTTGCGGATTCAGGGCATTTTGGTTGGAGTTGGATTTGCCGAACAGAAACGAGCGGGGTCCGGGAAGGGAGAAATGGTTGTGGGAGTGGTTCGCTGAATCCTGAATACTCTGAGGCCATGGTGATTTGGCAAGCCCTGGAATGGATCCAAGCTTCGCATTCCTCCAGGGTCATTATACAGAGCGATGCCCAGTATCTGGTGCATCTGATCCAAGGGTCACACCAGGTCTTCTCCCCGTTGGGCCGGTTGGTAGATGATTGCCGGACCCTTCTAGCTACTCTCGAGGATGTCAAACTCGAGTATATCTCTAGGTCAGCGAACGGTGCAGCCCACTGGCTAGCCCGGGAAGCCCGTTCTTCGCCTGTCCTTGGGTGGTCCGGATTTACTTATGTTTATCTTATTACACTTCAAATAATAAAATTACGATCTTCCGTTTCAAAAAAAAAATTAAGTTACATTTGGTGTCAATCAAGCACAAATAAGACCTCTCCGCTAGGGTTGAGTCACACAGTCTTAGTTGTCCTAAGTCGTCGTTTATGATTTTGCTATCTTGTAAGACCTTTCTCACTAGGAGACTGGTCGTGTATATCTTCCTCTCTACATCCTAGATGTTGGAAATTTTGGTGCCTCCACACCTCATTTTTTTTTTATAAGCTCGAAAAATTTTATTACGAAAAAAATTAGATCTAAGCAGGATCTAACCGAAGGTAACCATTACATGAGAGCTCTCATCAGGAGCTGTGGGAAGAAACCCGAAACAAAACAAAATGGATCACTAAATCACCCATCACTAGTCCACTCTTCATCTTCCGAAGTCAAAGTCGGATCATCAAAAGCTTTAGCTGCATGAGCTAGCTGAGCAGCTTGAGTTTGTATACAACTTGAGCAAAAGCTATTGTGAGCAGCTTGAGAGATCTGCTTCCCAATGTCCACAGGATTTATAAATCTCTCTCGACTCCTAGAATGGTTTGGTTTGACATGAACGATATAGTAATCCCCTAAGAACTTGGGAGGCTAACTTTGACGATTCGAAGTTCTGGTAGGTTGTTTTGTATGACGCCCCTTGTTCAAAGGTTTTGAAGGTTTCAGAAGAATCTCCTTCCAAGGACTACTCCGTTGATCCCCAGCCGGTTCACTAGAAACCATTAATTGAGATGCATGATCCAAAGGATCACCTGACTCAATAGGCTTGAAAGAATCGTTCTCGACATGAGGTTGCGCATGCCCGATGACTTTAGATCCCAAAACAATTGTGTTTTGAAATTGGCTTGAACTCAGCCAGCCCAACTGAGCCAGCCCATACCCATTTCCATCACACACATCCATTGGGCCGGTTTTACCAGGCCCAACCAAAGGCCCAGTCAAATCCAATCCATCAGCACCTTCCTCGCGCGAATCGCGTGCCAGCGTAGCCTCGTCTTCAACCTCGCGCATAATAATCGCAAGTTCTATCACACCCAAATCAGTAGCGCACAAATCTTTAGAAATCACTTTAATCATGGATTTCCTATCTCCAAATCGCGTTCAAACCCTGTGCGATCAGATTCTAGAATCACTGGAGAATCAGAGTCGGTAGTTTGAAATTTCGACAGAACTGGATTGGCCTGTGTCTCCGATCGTCCTTCCTCCATAACCATGGTCGAAGGTCGACCTTTGACCGGTAGTGTTACAGATTTCAGTCCCGAAACAGGTATCTAGGAGCCAGAAACCGCCTGAACTATGGAACCGGGCACACAACTCTGGATTAGACAAGAGAATTTCCGGCGACGAGCAAGGGCAACGAGTGAAATGTACTAGTTAATCTTGAACTCGTTCAGACTTTCAACCGCCTACTTCGCCCCCTCCTTCTCTCGGAATCGAATGAAACCAAAATACTTACCGGTGCGATTCGGCCGATGTAAAACAGAGGATGAAACGATTTCCCCGAACGGATTAAAAACGTTTCAAACCCAATCATCAGAAGACTCGAATGGTAGATTGCAGACGAACACTTCGTCTTCTTGAAGAGCTCGAGCTGGTTTGCGTTTTCTGACCTTCGTCGATGTCGATATGGTATTAACACCCTGTTTCTGTGATGGCTGCATCTCTTGACCGGACCTCCTCTCCTCCCTGCCGGATCTGGCATTAACAACACCAGATCTCGGTAAGGACTCCTGAACATGCTCAGCAGGCTTAACAGGGTCTCCCTTCTCTCTCACAAGTATAACCTTACTCCGAGGAGCATGCCTGCGACCAGGCTTCACTTTGAATGAAGAAACACAACCTTTCTTTTTGCTTGATGAATTGGCATCCTTCAATGATGAAACTAAAGAACAATATTCACCATAAAGGTTTAGCAAAACATGGCAGAAAGAAGAGAAATAGAGAACATCCTTCATATGTTTTGTCAATATATATCCGACGAATTTGCAGGTTACATGCAAAAAGAAAACTACACGAGTGAGAAAAACTTGTTCAAAAATGGTGTATATTGTTGATGTATAGAAAAGATGGTGAATACCTAGTGAATATCTGTGGCTCTTTGTTGTGGCAGTTCTCCATCTTTCTGTGTTAGTTAACCACATCAAAAGCTAGTACATGTCCGATAATGTAGCTAGAGGGGCCTTCACTATCCTGAACAATCAGACAAATTAATGAGGCGAGTTCTGCTATGCAACCTCACCAGGTAAAATGAGGCAATTTGGGGGAAGTGAGACGTGAGGGAGGAGTAGCGCCTTTCCCTCATCACGATTGGATGCTTATGATCGTCCTCCTCCACCTGTTTTCGAACCCCCACCCTAAACCATGCGCGTCACTCAGCTAGTTAGAGATCATAATAGATGGATCCACAAGCACTCATGCTATTATGGTTGCCCTAAGGTCGAGCTGGAATTGGGGTTACAACTTTATAGTTTAGTTACTTTTCGTTGCATTGGTGTTTAGTCATTTCAAAAAAATCGATTATACCTCGGTTGCATGGCCAGCCAAATGATTATTCGGGCCTGAAGCAAGAATTTGATCGATAACTTTTTTTTCTTATGAAAGAATATAATAGGAAGATAAATGAATTTTCTCATATAAAAAATGTAGTAGATTATATTGAGCAAATGAGCTTCAACATCTACTTATAACACCAAAAAATCTAAAATGGATGATGGATATTAGTTTTTAATAAAACACCTTGGATGGATAAGATTTGTTGTCTAGAGTTCTATATAAAAATCTAAATATTTAAGAAGTTACATTTATCCCCCAATAAAATATATTCATGTCATGTTCGGACGTGATAAGTTCAAGATAATTCTAAAACAATGCACTAAATCATCAAGAATTATGTGGCGTCATATATGGCTATTGTCATTATCTTCTAGAAATTTCCAAACTTAAAATAATTTTTAAGTACTAAATATGTGTTTTAACTATGATCAATCAAATATAATAAAGGTGCAAGGTAGTAGGTAGGTGAGAATTTTCAAGAACTATGAGTATTCGGTATTGAAACCCACCATTTAATCGGCAAAGCAAAATAGGACAAGCCCAACACATTCTCCTAGTTACCTCAGGATATATGTCTTCAACTAATTGTTTTTGTTCTCTAACAACTAAAGACGCTTATAAACAAACTCATGTTTATTGATCCTTTTAATTTCTAACTAAGGAACCATAATTAAATCATCATTCATGTTCACGGCCTCTAGTCTTTGCTCTCCGTTAGGCATCCACATGTCAACGATTGGGAAGCGTCTTCATCTCCATCTCCAATGAGTGAATCTTCCTAGAGTTTGGACATTACAACTTCATGTGATAGGTGTATAAATTCAACTCTACTTATTATCTTGATTAATCATGAAATGAAATTTCGTAATTCGTCTTTTATTGCAATAATTTTGGAAGGGTTTCTCTTTCTCTTAATAACTTATTTTTTTCATATTATTTTGGTTTAATCATTTCCGTAATGAATCTAATAAATTGCTTGTCATTCCTCAAACAAGTATTATAATGCGTGTGTATAAATATTTAGACTTCTTTTTCTTTAAGTTTTGTTCCGTTCTTTTGTTTAATCCTTATTTTTTCACAAAATCATTGGTAAATTAAACTTGCATGTTTTGTACCGTTAACAATAGTTTTCACTGCTAACAATTAAGAAAAATTGTCTTCCTTTTGGTAAGAATTGTTTTTTTTTCAATTTTTTTGAAGCGAGATCAAAATTATTGGCACAACTAGTAATAAAATTTAATTTCAAAATTAGAAGTTTAATATTTTTTTATTAGATTTGAGAAAATACTAACAAATCCGTAATTTTTAGGGTCTTTTTCGATCCTTGCCTTAAACGGCTGATTGTTTAATTTTATGAGGCCTTAAGTGGTTACTTAACTCGCTTAAAACTTGAGACGGTCCTACTTGGAGATTGTTGTGACACGACATCATCGTCGAGATCGCAGAGACACAACAACACATCGTCTTCATTCTCCGAAAACAAGAAGTTGTAGACCAGGAGCTAGCGACTGCGACGATGATAACGACAAGAGGTAAGTGGGGTTATATTGTTTCGATGACATAGTTAAGTGGTGAATATTCACGTGGTCAAAATACATAGTGTGTGTATATAAAATTGGCACAACTAGTAATAAAATTTAATTTCAAAATTACAAGTCTAGTTTTTTCGTTAGATTAGATCAAATAGTAACAAATCTTTAATTTTTTGGCGTCCTTTTTGATCTATGCCTTAAAAGGTTGATTGTTTAATTTTATAAGGCTTTTTCGATATGAGGCCTTAGGCGGTTGCTTAACTCGCTTAAAGCTTGAGACGATCCTGCTCAGTTGTTAAGGATTAGGTACAGAATTATCTATGGATGATCCAATTTCCCATATTCTTCTCCATGTTATTCATGAGTTTCTAATAAAAAAAATTCTTTCGCTAAAAAATAACTTACATTTCTCGTTATAATGTTTGACGATATTTTTAGGTTTTTATTGATAAAAATGTAAATGAAAATCTTTATTTAAAATCAATTGGATTTAAGACAATAACACATGTACGTATAAGACAAGTCTTGAGTTAAAATCTTGATGTATACGATCGTCCAGCTGAGTTTCTCCCCTCTAAACAAGGAGACTTTGTAACCTCAAACTTAATCCAGTGCTTGTTTCGTTGCGTCGGGGAGATACGTTTATTTTTCTTTTGCTTCGTTCAATATGCTAATATGGTTTGCATTACTCTTGATCATATACTTCAGGTTGAAACTAGGGCTCAAGGAATGGATCTAAAACACCCACTTTAGTCCTTAATGGAAGCATTGCCAATAATCACTCTACCAACCTCCATCTTATTTGTGACGAGGACTTGATCAGTCATATTTTAGATGAACTTTATAACTCTTATGAACCTATGTTATTGCCTTCCTGATTTACATGTTAAACTTGTAGGTGTACTGCTTTGGGAGAAGGAAAGGATTGCTCCAGAGATTTGTTGTCAAGTCCGATCTCAATTGTTTTAAGCACCGTCCCTACTTAGTTGTTGCACCAACTGCTCATGATACTTGTAACCAAACACTACATAATGATTAATGAAGCTCACAATCTACTAGAGAACTATGGCCTGAACGACAATCAATATTATTGTTCACTAGTCTATGTTTCTTTGGAGTCTCGCAGACGAATCCAATATCAAATATGTGATAAGTTGGTAGACTTGGTCGTTGACTGTTTCAGTTGTGACAACCTCACCATGTATCCGCTCGAGCTCATACTCCTAGATCAATTGATCAGTTAGTTAATTTGAGTTCACTTTATAACACTTTTGTCTTAGCTCAATATCGATTTCCAACCTTGATTTTATCGTTTTAAGCTCTATGGCTAGTGAGTAGTCACTCCTAGCCATGGATGTCGTTGTAAATAAAATTTATTGTAATTAATGCATGATGTTATTCATTTGTGCTGTTAGATGATGATTTTTGTGATATTGAGTTCGATACCCACTTGTGTTCGTTATTCGATTTAATTGATTTTGGTTTATTTATATATGTAGATCGACTTTTAAGTTAATTGAATCAGGAAAAATTGTTTGTAATATTAATTGCATGCTAAATTAGAGATTTTGGGTACGAACTTGATTAGGAGAATCTTCGCTCTCTTGAACGTATATCAAGTGCTAGATTCATATTTTCGTAGCATTCGTTACTTAATATGTTTAGCATTTATTTTGGATGATTGTTATCGTTGCATTCTATATGATATTGATTATCCTCTGATGATTGCTATTTATTTCTTCTATGTTTTTAAGCTAAATTGATCATTCATTTATTCGGTAGGCAACGCTCTTCCCAGGGACCCCTTGGGAATGCTTTGGATTCCTTTCATTCCTCCATGCGGGAATGCTTTCCCGCCCGTTCTTGGCCCTCCTGGTGTTCGCCAGTAGAACCCTGTTTCACTACCCCAACTCTTTCCATGTACCAGACCCAAACACAGTTCCAGGTCCACTTCTATCTATGTACACAGGTAGGGTCAGGGTGTCAGGCTTCCAACTACTAAAAGGGCTGGTCGACCACCAGATTTTTCCAGCTCGAATTCACCGAGCGGGTCTGAGTGGTGCCCCGAGGACTCGTACTGTTAAGTGCAGTTGTCGATGATACTATTAGGGTCTCCCTCGATGCAATGGTTCCTTAGGTGTCGTATGTAAGAACCACCCCCGGTCCATCCCGGTCGAACTAGAGGTTTTTGGCGAAAGTTGACTTTATACCGGAAAAGTCAACCGATGACTCCGGGAGTCACTCGGGACCTTTCCGGGGCCCAAAAAGCTTAGTCGTCGTTACAGTTAGCTTAGTTGGGTCGTTCCTTTTCAAACGGTTGTATTTGTGAAAAAGTCAACCTGGGGTCAATTTCGGTCAAACCTCGAGTCTTAATAAATTTAATTAATTAGTTGGTGCGATTTTTGAATAAGAAGTGGTCCCCTCATGGACACTTGTCCATGGTGGCTTGGGTGAGAAGAAATGGGACAAGATTACCCTTTTACCCTTAAAACTTAGAGATTTGGGGCTTTGTAGCAAGAGGGCATTATGGACATCTCTCGCCTAGGTTTTAAGACTACATTGGGTGACATTTCAGCCCATTTTGAGAGTGGTGGCCGAAATTACCAAGAGAGGAGAGAGAGAGGAGCTCCCATGGAAGCTTGAAGAAGAAGCAAGGAAAAAGAGGAAGCTTTTTGCCCATTTCTACCTCAAATCATCTCCCAAACTACATTTTCTTCATCTCCTTTCCACCCTTAAGGTAAATCATCTATCTATTTTCGTTTTGGATGATTTCTACTTAGTGGGTTTGATTGAAAAATGCTAAGAACTAGTTGGGTGTTCATGGGTTTGGGTTTTTGTTGATAGATGATGATTTTTGGAGGGAAAAAGGAGTTAAATGATGAGTTTTAATTGGATTTATGGAGTTTTTATGAAGACCCATGATAGGTGTTGAGTTATTGACGTTTATGGAGCTGTTTTGGAGGTTTTTAATGGTTAAAAATGGAGGTTTTCGAGTTATTTTCGTGAAATCGGAGCTGGAGGAAGAAGAAGGACGAACCTGTCCAGACCCGTCACGGATCCGTGACGGGGACCGTGACGGAGGACGTCACGGCTCCGTGAGGGAGACCGTGACGGCGCCAGTCACGGCTCTGTGAGGAGAACCGTGACGGTGCAGACCACGGGTCCGTGACAGACCTGAGTTGGGCCTTTTGGGCCCATTTTGTTGGATTTCGAGTAATTGGGACGGTTATCTATAATCGAGTCCTTTGGGGGTAATTGGGAATGTCTTCCTCTTTAAACCAATTGCGAATTACTCTTGATTCTAGTATTTAATTGTGATCCAAGACTTTGGACCCGAGCTTGACGGAGGAGGGGGCTTTTGGACCTCGTGAAGTGACAAGGAGGAAGCTAGCCAGGTCGTCCGCTGCTGGATTGGATTGCTTTCGTGGTAGGGAAAGTAGCGAATACCGGTTTAATTGCGGAAAGTTACTAGTATGCATATAGGATGTTAATAACCGGAAGAGTTTTAGTTTGCATATAGGATGTGATTCACTAGAATAACCACTTTCAATTATGGGGAATTGTCGTGCTGTAGAAATGCATGTGGGCCATGTCGAGCCCTTAGGTTGCGTGTGGATTGTGATGCCATGGTCTATGATTGTGAATGCATGATGTGTGGTCTATTCGTCGTTAGATTGATAATCACGATATGGTATGTTCTTGTGATATGCTCGTTGTAGCGTGTTGTTATGTTTTGGGCAAGTGTGCCATGCTTGATATGACGTGAACCAATGTTTGTGATATGGTCGGGTGATTGATAGACCGACGTGACGTGTTGTGGTAAGAGTTTTGGGCTTGGTAAGCCGTGGTTGAACTATGGCATTATGATGCGTGTTATTCTCTTGATGTGTGTTCCAAGAGGAGTTGTATTCCATTATGGTACCTACACCGAGGGGGTACGCCGGTGTGGGGTAGTACCTAGGCCGACGGTGTGGTCCCACGTATGCGCGGTCCCCTAGAGTGTGGTTCGGTACGATACTTACATCGAGGGGGTATGCTGGTGTAGAGTATCTAGGCCGACGGTTACGTGATCAGTGTTGTGATTATGCCCCGACGGATTCCCGGGAAGACATTTAGGCCGATGTTGTGTGGTCCGATATGATGTATCATGATAGTGCCCCGATGTGGTTCTGGGAAGATATCTAGGCCGACGCTGAGTGTTCTGGTATGATATGATAGAGTCAGGATGTGTACAGCCGGCGGAGTTCGGGGACTGCGGTACGGGACGTATGCTTGTGTTACTGTATGTTGTATGTTTGATGATTGGTTAAGGGATTAAAGGGTGATAGGGGTCGTGTAAGTATGTTTGTGAGTGTGGTTATCGTATTGTGATTGAGGATTGTGGTTATGTGGTCTCGTGTTGTGGTTAGTTGTGTGGTGTACTTGTATGCCCTAATTGGACGGTTACTCGTGGTGGTGAGCGGGCACTCATTGCCATTACTACTTTTCCTATTGAGCGAAAGCTCACCCCTTTACTTTATTGTTCTACAGGTCTTGAGCGGGATTTGGACTAGCGGGATTCTCGGAGCTTGGGAGCTAGCGAGTGTCTTAGGCTAGTATTGTCTAGAGACGTACAATTTTACCATTTCTAAACTGATTTACTATGTGGTTTTGCCGAGCTGTTGACTCGCGTTATTACTTGGAGCTTTTAAACTGTTAATTGAGACTCTTTTTAGTATTAAAATTGTTTATTTATTTTAGTTCACTTCTCGAGTCCGGTCAAAACCGGATTTGAGGCGTGACACTGTAGGCAAGGATACCGGTTTCCAATTCGTCACATATACCCTGTCGTCCCGATCTCGTTGATACTCCAATATGGAAGAGCCGAACCGCGGGGTTCCCACCATTTCCCCGGGACACCCCTTGAGGCCATGTCCAATCATCACACAGTTAAAATAGAAATCAGGTAACTTAGAGTATGTGAGAGATACACGAATTGGGTCGGGAAATTCCCAAAAGCGGAGCAGGAGATGGCGACGCAAAGGACGATCCATCAGGTGCCAGAATCGAATCCGAACGGTTCCTACCCAACATGTGCCCCACTTATCGCACGGAACCTGTACGCTCAGCCGCAACACCGTGCCGATCGTCTCCCCCATTGCCTTGGTTCGCATCAAGGGAGGGAGACCGTGAGCATGGGCCCAGAGTGGAAGCCGATCCAAAGCCGGAGGCTCCTTAGCCATCTGTCCAAGTCCCCGAGGAGGAGAGGTCGCCCGTCAAAACACCAAGGTTCGTTCCTATGGACCCACATGCGCGCCTCCTCTGACTCGAAGTAGAAACCAAACACCCCCGGTCTGATGTCCTTGATGACCAGGTCCTCCGCAGCCTTCCCCCATGCCCTGGTGATGAGTCGGAGCTGTATTTCCTTCCGAGGTGGTTTGGACGCCCACAATTTGCCCATCACAGCTAATTGTTGGCGAGCCAACAAAGAGGGGTTCAACGACGCACACGGCATCACGACGTCCGCCTCCTCCTCTTCTTCCAGCGAGCATGCCAAGAAGCCATCCTGAAGCTTGGTGAGGTTGACCTCCAATGGTGTCCCCGCCGATGGAGGCTCCGAGATGGAACTAGTGTCTCTGGTTTTGAAGACCCGTTGACGCCGAACAACTCCCGGAGGCAGATTAAGAGCAGCAGGAACAATGGGAATGCGATCGAAGTTCGGAGTAATCCCTCCCCCACGAAGGTCCCGCAATACCATCCGCCCCGGTTCCTCCATCGGAGCCTTCCCTTGGATAGGGTCTTGATTTCGTGGAGAGGATGGAACCGGAACCGCAACTGCGTCAGGCGAGGGCGGCGCAGCAGGAGCAGGTAAGGCCAGGGGAGCGAAACCAGGTGGAACCTCAGGGGTCGTAGGCTTAGCCGATTATACCACGGGTGGAGAAGGGTGAACCCTAACCGCTGCGTCCACCGGAGTTGTTGTAGGTTGGAAGGGCGAAGCCCTAGTCTTTCTTGAGAAGACGCAAGATCTAGGGTTTTACTTGGCCGGCCCCAACGATGTTTGATCAAAGGGGCTGCGTGATCTAGAGAGAAAGTACCATCCGTCGTAGCCGAAAAAGATGGAAGAGGGATGGGGGAGAAAGCAAAAGATTCCACGGATAGTTGGAGGGGTTTTCGACGTCTCCTTATCTTGCGGGGGACACGACGTCCGAGGAGGGACGAGGTGGTCGTACAAGTACCGAAGGCTGTGCCTGGACGAGCGGCGACGGGACAAGGCCATCAAAGACAGACCCGCCGGCGGCGACAGTGGCTGAAGTAGAAGTATCCATGTAGGGCAGAGTTTCTCGGACAAAAGATCTCAACAAACGAGATAGAGTTTGCGTGAGAGCTTGTCAAATTCAATAATATAATGTTTTTCGGTTTTACCCCGCTTATGAGAAAAGAAAAAAAAAATCAATCTTTCATCGGTTGCTGGTCATTTTCGATTTGACGATTGTATTTTGCTTGCCTTCATTTTCACCCTGTAGTAAATTGTTTATAGACCATCCAAAACCAATCTTTGATTGAGGCTATACACAAAGTTCCTGTTGAAGGTTTCCTTTTTCACGAATGGTTCGAATTCAACAATGCAACCAAGATCAAATCCATTTCTGCCCAATTAAACTAAAAAGAGTACACTCTAAAACCATCTACATACCTCGAGATGAACAAATCCAAGTCATATATTCTCACTTGGGAGGGCAGAAGGTAATGACATACCTCGAGGCCCTGCACCTGTTGAGGCTCGAAGAATCATCAAAAGCATAACTATAAGCTTTAGGGCAGATGGCCTTGAAAAGATGAGCAAAGATGGTTGGCTTGCACGTCTTGGGATTAGCAAACTCGCCGGTGCAGCAATACTTGGCGGACTGCATAGCCAAGCAAGCACTCTTGCACCCCACAACCTTGCCGCCTCTCCTCACCTCCAAGGCCGAGGGGCAACAAACATTCAAGTCCGCTTCACAAGACGCCACTCCGCAGCCCACCCCTCCCCCCACCGGCTTCATCGCCACCGGCAAGTTGAACCCGTCCACCAGGCTCACGTCGTAGAAGTGGAGGGCCGACGTGGACGTCCCCAGCGTCATTTCCACCACCGTCGCGGGAGGGGCTCCGCCGCTGCCTCGGCAGTGCAGCTGGCCGGAGCAGTCGCCCGTGTCACATGTCCCCTTACCGTTGCTGTCGAAGCAGCAGCCCTGCCGGCCCCACAACCTCCCCGACCACTTCTCCGGCACATCTAGGACCTCCTCCTCGCCGCTGCCTAGGTGGAACCCGCCGTCCCTCGGGGTTGTCTGCCCTGCTCCGCCGAGAATCCCCGGCCACACGCTCTCCTTGCAGTTGTTCACTAGTATCAGTTGCGCTCCATCTGCACAACCAAAACAATAACTCAAAACAAAGTCACATATCCGAACTCGAGAACCAACAAGTGTTACTACACTTACATGCGATGGAGAGAGAGGCCGATAGATAAATGAGGAGAGGGAGGAGACAAGTTCGAGAATCATAAGTTGCCATTGTCTTCAATTTTTGTTGAGATTTGGTTGGGAGGAGTTATGGATTAGTAGTGATCAAGGACTCAGGAGAGGTTCCAGATTTTAAAGGCAAAACCGTCTGAATAAATAAATTTATTAATTATTGTTAAAATAATATAATTAAGTAGATAAGGGTTGTGAGTGAGTACTGAGAGTGTGAGTGTCACTCTCTCTTGCTTTCTCTATCACTTTTCTCTTTTGGCATAAATCCATTGCTTCGTATCCAGGATTTCATCCTCACTTACTCACCTTTCCTTTCATAAAATTGGCATCACTAACCTTGGACATTAAAACTACAATTAAATCATAAAGTAGTTCCTAGTGTCTTTTTATCTTTAGCTATATATAAATTTAAAAGCAAATGTGTTCTTGAGAAAAGATATTCTCGGGCATCAACCAATATCTTCCAGCAAAACCATGGGCAACTTTTCTACAAAATTAAGGCTTGTTTTTAACACTGCCCACTAGCCGATATTTATTCCTGGGCGCCAAGTGTCATGATCTAATTTCTTTTGAGCTAAAGGAATAGTTTCATTTAATAATTATGATTATATGAATGTGTAACAAAGAAATAAGCTTTTCGACCATTGAGATAGAGTCGGAATGAATGAACAAATGTTCTCTGACTCTTTTAGTACAATAACCGTCACCGACGGTGTTTTGATGCCTCACGGGCAATGATAGAAGACGAATGGGGAGACTAGAAGACCGGAGATCTCGATGGACCTCAACAGTAAAAGTGCTGGGGGAGGCAGCGCATCATACATGGACCCCTCCCAGGGCCAGTCCCTGATGCTCCCCTCTCAAGGGAAACTCTTGATTTCCTGTTCAGTAGGCATGGCAGCGGCGACGGCGGGCGACTTCCGGGGCTACTCCAGAGATGGCTGCGGCATCCAAGGGGGCGGCGGCATCAGAAGCGGCGACGACGACGGCGGCAGCATTAGGGACGGCGGCTGTAGAGACAAAAAACCCCGGGGCAGCGGAGTCAGGCGTTCGTCAAGGGCGGCGACAGTGGCTGCAGAGACGTCGACGGCTTGAAGATTGGTTGATGTCGAGGTGAGCCAGACGACTCTCATCGGGATTGTAGAGGGGACCGAACAGGATCGATAGACATGTCGGTGGTGGTGGGGGAGAGTCCACAACGCGGTGGCTAGCGGGGGCCTGAGAGGAACCATAGCAGAGAAAACTCGCGCAGGCCCGAAAGGAACCCTAGCAGAGAAAATACACGCAGGACTCAAAGGGAACGTGTCGAGGAGATGGTGGATAGAGAAAAGAAGAAGAACCATAGCGTAGGCTATGGCAATTGTCATAGCTATAGCCATGGTGGTGCGTACGGCAGCAGAAGATCAAAACCCTAGCAGAACACAACGATATTGATACAACCCGATATTCTTTTATAAAACATGTTATGATCTAATTAGTATAAACTTTATAGTTTTTTTGTATAAATTAAAAAATTAAAGTTGACAATGGTATGATGAAGGCAAATGATGGAGGTGGTGGCTTTAAGGCTTTTGCACTTTCAGTATGATAGTGTACAAGATTACAAGTAATCTTCATCATTAATATTCTGAGAGAAATTGAAACATGACTATGCATATGCCTCTTGCTTTATCAACTTTGTTGGTACTATTGTAGCTTTTCTTTTTGTATCCGATAAGGCATCTCAGTTCATTTTGAACTCACAATTATTGGAACCTTAATGTGAATAATTTCTTAACTCATCTGTGCATCACATAAAAATTACTGTAGATTATTGTGTTATAAATTTGGTAATGATTTTAGATTTCATGGAAAAAAAATATTACATGTGAGTAAAAATTCTATGATTCTTAAATTTGTGATACTTTATCGTAGAACTGTTTAAAATTTATCTCTATCGTCGGCTTGTATGAATAGCGAAATTGTCGGATTTCACGATTATCTACGTTGACTCGAGGCCTGAAAGAAAGGAACCGAGTTCTTTCAGTATTAGGTGCATTTATTTGTTTCAAAGGTACTGGATAGTCATTCAAATCGAATCGAGTTTTAGTGAAACACGTGATGAATTCTCATGGGTTCATCTCTACAAAATAAATGACATATGTGAAGCTTGATATGAGGTTAGTTAATGAGTATGTGATCGATGACCGAAGTTTTGCAAGCACTTTTAAACCCTATTACAATGTCTCGTTTGCCTCAAACTCGGTGTCACGCCCCGAATCCGGTTTAAGCCAGACTCGAGACGTGACCTGAAACAAACGAGGTAAAAGTAGTACAATTGAAATAAATTCTTTTAAAGCTGAGAACGAGTCTAAAGTATTCCGCAATAATTCAATCTAAACTTCAAATAAAGTGTCAAAACTTGATAAGTGACAAAAGGTAAATAAAGATCAACAATGTGAACCAACACATCTCTAATACAACTCTCAAGACATCCGGAAGCCCCCGAGCCTCGAATTTCCCAGATCCCACGCACACCTGTACACACAATTGAAATAAACGAGGTAAAAGTAGTACAATTGAAATAAATTCTTTTAAAGCTGAGAACGAGTCTAAAGTATTCCGCAATAATTCAATCTAAACTTCAAATAAAGTGTCAAAACTTGATAAGTGACAAAAGGTAAATAAAGATCAACAATGTGGACCAACACATCTCTAATACAACTCTCAAGACATTCGGAAGCCCCCGAGCCTCGAATTTCCCAGATCTCACGCACACATGTACACACAATTGAAATAAACGAGGTAAAAGTAGTACAATTGAAATAAATTCTTTTAAAGCTGAGAACGAGTCTAAAGTATTCCGCAATAATTCAATCTAAACTTCAAATAAAGTGTCAAAACTTGATAAGTGACAAAAGGTAAATAAAGATCAACAATGTGGACCAACACATCTCTAATACAACTCTCAAGACATCCGGAAGCCCCCGAGCCTCGAATTTTCCAGATCCCACGCACACCTGTACACACAATGAATAAACAAATAGGGATGAGCTTACGCTCAGTAGGGAAAATCGTAAATAACTTTAGTCTCCAAATTTAATAGCAAAGTTGCTTTAAATCAATGTCACAAAAGTATTTAAAACCCTTAGACCAAAAGGTATGATGAACGAATAAGAAACAACAATAACAATAACGCATTCTTGAGGATAACGATGAGCTCGCAAAGAATAAACAGAGAACGTTAAACTAACATAGAAAATTGACACGACGGGAACGAGTAAATTCTATAAATCAATGAAATGTTATAGGATCCGGATGATGAAATAGTATCGCTTTTTCCAAGATAATAGTAACTTACAAGAAGTTCATAATAAATACTTTAACGGATCAATAAGAGTAAAATGAGAGTATTTAATCTCATGCCGACCACTCGCTTTCTCAAGCCTCCGATCCATGGATAGATTCTGGGATCACCTCGGTTCACATAGTTCCGATCCACCAGAGTATCCATGTCATATCAGATTTTCCCTCGGTCCAGAGGAGACGCATAACGTCACAAAGACGTATAACGTCGCGAATACCAGAAACATCTTTAGGAGGACGCATATCATCGGTATTCTCGGAAACGTATCCAAAGAACCATATGTCCTAGGGAACCAAGGTAGTGCTCCCGTAGGACGCATACACTTGGATGAAACCATAGTAACCATCTCTCACGAAGTAATCCATCCAACTGCCCCGTAGATCCAATAATCAATGCCTTCCGGCTCCAATCATTCTCGTAAACCATTCCCACACCGGACTCCTCAACAGTGTGCGTACCATTAATCATTTCTCTTCCTACACCGGACTCCTCAACGGTGTAGGTACCATCGCGTATCCACAATAATCATTATCTCACTCTACACCGGATTCCTCAACGGTGTAGGTCCAATAACTAAAGCCTCGTAGGGTAAACCATTATCTGCACCGGAATCCTCCACGGTGTATATCCAATAACCAATGCCCCGTAGGGTAAGCCTCTCCCCACACCGGAATCCTCAACGGTGTGGGTACCATACCAAATCACCCTTAATCATTCTCGTAAACTATCCCCGCACCGGAATCCTCAACGGTGTGGGTACACTAACCAGTATCCCGCAGCATCTATCAGACAAAGCCCCGCAGGGTCCACAATCAATCATAGAAATACACACGGGGTTCATACCCATAATTACACATACCATCACTTACCACTTGCTCTCCACCGGTCAATCGATCACCTGAGCGTGCCTCCTTGGCACAACCAGTCATACTCGATTAACCATTTAATCAACAACTATATCAACACAATCGTTCAACCAATCAAGCAAACATTCAACTAATCAACAGTAAAGTAAACTAGTTCCATTAGACTCTTGATTTCCTACTAACTAACAACCAAGCATGTGAACCTAGCACACAACTAATCCGAGAGCTCTTCACAGCCTCTCTACCAGTAAATCAATTTCCCAAGTATTGAAAGCACACTTCACTAATTGTCATCATCCTAAGCATGCATACTAGACTCATCCATTTATTAGTAATTGAAATACGATTGTTCTAGTTATTCGCATCCTATAGGCAATTCTAGGACCTTTCCGATTTTATTATCCTAATCATGCATACTAAGCGTTAATTAAGAAATTAAGACTTTCCCTACCTTGCGGTCTTCCTCTAATAAAACTCCGATGAAAAGCTCGAGTGGTCACCACTCCGTTCTTCACACGGGTTCCGGCGTGATCTTCGTTCTTCTAGCTCGGGTCCAAGCCCTTGTGCTCGGGCGAAGTCCCGTCTAGGTTTGACAAATGAAACGTCCAAATTAATACTGATAAAAGTCCAAAGGTCTTCTGATGCTTAAATCAAACCTTGAAATCCTCACCTTTAATTAAATAAAGTTGATTATTTAATCTGATTTTTAAAATAGTTTTAATTCACTTGGGTTGACCCGGATCCAGGCCCTGACCCGGTCCAGACCCGACCCGATCCGGATCCAGACCCACTGCTGAGCCTGGCCTGGCCCGCGAAGTGTACTAGGCCCAAGCCCGTCTTCTGCTATTGCCCGGCCCAAGGCCTTCTCGGCCCAAGGTGTGCTCGAGCCCGAGCTCGAGGGTGTCCTGGCTCCGGCGGCGTCTCCGGCGAGCAATGGTGCTCCGACCGCCGACCACCGCGTCAAAAACGATCGGAATCGAGAGGAACCGGAGCGGAGAGGGGCGGATGGTTGCTGGTGACGTCGTAGCCGTGACGGCGAGGCCTGAGACGCGACCCCCGTTGTCTTCTTTCAGATCTGGAGAACCAGCTTCGTCGGTGAGGGTTTTGTCTGAAAACACTCGAATCGAGCACGGAAATGGACGAATCCGGTCGTTGCGAGGTCGGGGAGGAAGAGAGATGGCGTGAGGAGGGTCGAGACGGACACCCACCGCCTCTGACGCACACAGCGAGTTCGAAGCTCCCGTCGGCGGCGCCGATTCGTTTGGTTCGAAGAAGAAGGAGGACGGGGCGGAGGGTTTCTCAGGTGTTGGGGCTTGCTCGAGAAGAAGCAGAAGAAGAAGAGTAAGATGGAGGTGGAAGAGGTGGCCGGAGACGGAGGAAGAGCTCAGGCCGAAGCTCTGGTCCGCGTTGCTCGAGAGAGGAGGTGCGACGGGAGGAAGACACACCTCGGGTTGCGTGCGTGAACAGTGGGAGCCGAAGAGGCTCGCCACCCCTTTTGTTGCTAGGGTTGGGCCGCGCACGACTCATGGGCCTGAGGCTCGCGCGTTGGGCTTGAACCTGGCCCAATTCCCAAGCAGCCCAACCTCCTCTTTCTTCAACTCTTTTTTTTTCTCTTCAAAAATTTTACTCGTTGCAAAAGTCCACATCGATGTCTCCTAATTCAATTAAAACCCATTTTGAAAGAGCGGGGTTCTACAGTCTACCCCCCTTAAAAGAATTTCGTCCTCGAAATTTACAATGAACGTTCTCCTCTTGTCCTTATATCAGGGAATGTTCGATAAGCTGCGGGGCCAACTTGCCTCCAACGCGGTCGAACCGCTAGGAGTCCTTCTTAGGTTCACCCTCAGAAATATCTGATCTCCAATAGAAACTCAAGAGGCCTGTGCTTTTCATCTGTGTAACTCTTCGGTCGGATCTGCACGGTCTTAAACCGTTTCCGAATCTACGCGAACTCCACTTAATCGAGCTTCACTAGATCACGCTAGTTACTCAAACGCCATACTTGGCGGTGCAAAACAATCTTTCTCGACAGTTTGCAAAACCAACGTGTAACTTATTACAACAACTCAAATTGTCACCCTTAGCCGTGCAAATCGCAATACCCAAAACTTCACGAAAGCACGTGCGACGTTTCACCAGCTCAAGAAGATCGAGTAACCACACGAGCCGAGAAACATCCAAACACTTAAGAAAACTAAGGTGAAGATCTCGATATTCCACACCGGAAATTTAGTCGTCAATGGTATCCTGCTGGAACTCTTTACAAGTCAAAACAAAGTCGGAAACACACAAACGTAACTCAACCACTATCTCTTTATTGATCGCCACGGGATCAACTCAACAGAACTCATATACTAACAAGTCAAGACCGACTACAAAAAACTTCCAAGGGTGCAATACGTACTCCAAACAATGACAACAGAACTCACTAACACCGAAGGATCTGGAACCATCGTTCGTTTTACCACACCTCGTGGAAAGGTAGGAGTACCTCAAACAAATGAATCAAACAAAGCACCGACCTCTAGTCGTAAGTCGGCGTGCCTCAAAACGTACTACCATTAGAAGCTCACGTTATCCGATGTGCGGCATACTTGCCCAATTCTAACGACAGGTCACACCTGGTACAACCGTACAAGATTCTCAACCTGTTACAGATTCAACCACTCAACAAGTACCGCGATCCTAAAATAAGGAGAAAATAACCAATCTCAACTACGGTCGATCACAAAAGTTAGCCAACTTGCTATAATTCTCTTACCATTGATATCCGTTCACACTTCTGACAAAACCAACTTACAAGTCGCTTCGTATAATTCACTGTATTTGTGAGACCACGGTTCTCGGACCCGGTGCACGTTTCCGCACAACCATGAACTCTACCAACATCTAGTCGGTCGAACGACGTGCGACAACAAGAACGATGGAACCTCGTACTGGAATTCTAGCCGAAAGTAGGCGTCTTTCAAGACACCAAAAAATAAACGTACAATAATCACCCTCGACAGCGAAACACAAACAAGGATTTATCAACAAAGTTTATCCCGATCGGTGGTAATCCTCATATCGTTGACACTTGTAAACGAGCTTTCGATCAAAACAACTTAGTCAAGTCCACCCAAGTCACCCCATAATGAGTAATCATCAGCACTGAGATCTCGATAAATCGTACGATTCAGAAACTAGCGTGGTTCCTTCCATCGTTCCTTGAACAACTCAGAACCAACAACGATTAACTCTTAGCCTTACCTGTGCTCATGCTTGGCACAAAATCCGACCTACCACACAACGCTTCGTTCGGTGCCATCTTGTTACTGGCCTGGAAGCTTGTGGTAGTCGCCCTCAGCTATCTGTTGCCGGGTTTCAACGTGAGGTGCTCTCGTTTCCAAGGTGTAACATTAGGGTTATGCTTAGTCCTCGTGGGACGTTTGGCGTTCTTTCTTCTCTTGTTGGAAAAGGTACTCCTTGGTACCCGGTTCTCGTTTTCCGTATTATTCTCCGCTGGGGAAGTCGTTTGAACAACTCTCGATGTTATTCGCCTGTTCTGCGTGAACTGGCGGCAAGCCGTTTAGTCCTTCCGGGACGAACGTAGGGAGCGCATTCTATTCCAATCTCTTAAGTACGGCACACACTTGTGCAACCTTCCGCTCGTTAGACGGAAATTTGAAACAATAATGTTTCGACGGTTCGAACCTTAAAACTTAAATCCTTTAGTAGGGGTAGATGGAGCTGTCGATTACGACTCCTGTGGGCATGGACCCACCACGCTTCCGCTGCGCTACTCTGATCTCATCGTTACTTGGTCATCCCTTGTGACCGTTCGGACCGTTCACTGGTCGAGGCCGCAGCCCTTCACTGTTGGGCATTCGCTGCCGAAGGTTTTCGCCGAACGTCTGATGTTTCACCAATCGGTTCTTGAAAATCGATTCTCATCATCGAAGAAGGATAAGAAATTCCCGTACTATTAGGTATGTTACTCCTCCTTCAACTCTAACTGACGTTCCTTGGTACTACCGTACCTTTGGTCGGTGTGTTTAAGATACGAGTGAGCTTACCCGTTTTAAATTTCGTTCCAACAGAAAACAACCATGAAAATAACATGACCAAGTGCAAAGCTCAAGTGTTATCGAACACAATCAACAATGTAAATCGTAAACGGGCACTCTAAGCGATCTCAAAATCGGTATTAAGTCCCTCAGCTCGGGGCCCGGCAATCGCGTATGCTCGGCCTTGCTGAAACCGAAGTCCTCCTCTTAGTGGTGGTGAAAGGATCTGCTGCTGTAATAGCATGTCCTCCTGTCGGCTCTCGTAGGCAGACTTGCAGGACGGGTTGTGAATACAACATCCCATGGGCAGTTCCGACCCAGATGTTCACACTGTTTGCACGAAGGACAAAATTGTGTCACCGGGGCAGGTCCAACCGGCGTTGCTGCCCCAACCCGTCGTGTCCCCTCGGACCGGGTCCGTGGTTGAAACAATCCTGAGGTCCTCTGCCTCTTAGTATTGCGACTCCTTGACGACTGTAGGAAGTCACTCGGCCTCGGCCTGGTCCTCCGCGCTCTAGCGGTCTCCCGAAGATGCTTCTTCTCAAGCTGAACGGTCGCGAAAACAAACTCGGATGATCATTCGAATACTCTCGATGTAACAAAGTTGCGGGTAATCCGCTCCAACCATACCACGGCTGCCTCGGGGTCTGAACCCCCCGGGATTGATTGGCGTTTTCAATCTACGAAGATTTCTGAGAGCCTAGCCGTGTTGATGTGCATCTGACCTGGCCTCTCGATAGTGACGGCGTCGGCCGTAGGCACAGACTCTGGTGCCGGTACTGCAGTCTCCTGTTGAGCGTTGGGCGTTGTTGGTACTGTGCGAACCACCTCATTCATGGGGGTCGCCTAAGTCGACTCTGCGACTGGAGGAACTCTAGCTGGTAACTCTGACGGTCCACGCTCAAACTCTGGTGCTCTAAAGGAGTAGTAACATTGGTACTTGCTGCCCTTGCCTGCTCAACAGTTGGTGTCTGGCTCCATCCCACAGCTGGGCGGCTCCTGGTCCCTCTCGGACCGTAAACACGGAAACTCTCGTGTACTCGTTGCATTTAAACGTAAGTACTCATAACTCAAGTAATTCGAATTATCATAAAGGGACGTTCTCATGCGTCTTAAAGGGATCTCACTTGGATTGCTAGCACGAAGTCTCGTTTAGAACAAACGGTTCGATCAAAACACAAGGACGTTCACGTGCGTCCCACCAGGGTCATATAATGACCAACCGCACTTAGGCTCAGTAGGAGGAACTTAGTGCGTGTCATAACAGCAATCAACGGTGTTCAATCAAATCAATCAACTCCCATAGGAGGAACAATCTCAATCAACTCACACAATTCACAAAGCAACAAGCATACCCCTCGATTGGGTCTCTTCCCAACACTAGGGTCTAGAATCGCATCATGATAAATCTCACAATTTAAGTCCTCAACTCTTTTCCATAATCTCCATCTCTTACCTTTTCCTTATAACATTCGTGTCGATATCACGTCGTTACAACCCGATTCAGGCGTCCCCGAATCTCGTTGTAACCACTTGACATCCCCCTATCACGCTCGACTACAGTGGCGCCCCTGAGTCAGCCCGTGATAGTACAAACACTTCAGCTTCATAGAAATTTTGACATGACCTATTCGTATTTTCTATTAACCATCCGCCTAAGCGGGACATTTAGATGACAACCAGTACACCGAAATCTATTCAAACTCAATATTAGCTTCAACTTTAATTCTTAAATGACGGTTATCACTTAGACAATTCAACAATTTCACAACTAACACTTCATCACTCTAAAACACGCAGCATTAGAATAGTACAGTAAAGTATGGTGTCGGAACACCATCGGCTCAGTCTTCCCGTATCACGAAGCATAGGGTGTAACCAGTCCCGTATCACGAAGCATAGGAGTAAAACCAGTCCCGTATCACGAAGCATAGGAGTAAAACCAGTCCCGTATCACGAAGCATAGGAGTAAAACCAGTCCCGTGTCACGAAGCATAGGAGTGGAACGAGTCTTTCCGGATCACGGAGCATCGGAATAGACACAATACACTTAAACGAGCGCAAGAATACACGAGTTCTACTCTTTTCTCAAATCTCATCCCAATTGGATTATCATCTCAGTTTTAAGTCCTTAAATAACAGTCAACATCTTAACCTTTTAACCCTTCAATAAGTCAAGAAGTCAAAACTTCAATAAGTCCACACCTCGATACACTTCAATAAATCAACCCTTCAATCTTATCAATCATGGAACGACCAATCACGGCAGTAACACACTTAACAAATAATTTACTCAACGACCGGTTTATAACGGTTTGATCATTGCTCGTTAACCCAATACCGATCTCGACCATTCGGCTTCACAGATCACTATATCTTACAGTCAATAGGGTAAGGATTCCAATCAAGCGATGTAACCATCATAGTAAAGAGATTCAAAGTTAAACAACCATTGGGACAATCAAGATTCGCGTCGTTCCCACTCTACCCATGAAATATTTTCACTTGCGTCACTAAGCACACGACTTAGACCTCCTAACTCTACCCACCTAATTGACGTTGGTCCGAGGTTTTGAAAAAAATTCAAAATTTAACCTGTTTCAAATGAAACCAGGCTCTGATACCAAATTGTCACGCCCCAAATCCGGTTTAAGCCAGACTCGAGACGTGACCTGAAACAAACGAGGTAAAAGTAGTACAATTGAAATAAATTCTTTTAAAGCTGAGAACGAGTCTAAAGTATTCCGCAATAATTCAATCTAAACTTCAAATAAAGTGTCAAAACTTGATAAGTGACAAAAGGTAAATAAAGATCAACAATATGGACCAACACATCTCTAATACAACTCTCAAGACATCCGGAAGCCCCCGAGCCTCGAATTTCCCAGATCCCACGCACACCTGTACACACAATGAATAAACAAATAGGGATGAGCTTACGCTCAGTAGGGAAAATCGTAAATAACTTTAGTCTCCGAATTTAATAGTAAAGCTGCTTTAAATCAATGTCACAAAAGTATTTAAAACCCTTAGACCAAAAGGTATGATGAACGAATAAGAAACAACAATAACAATAACGCATTCTTGAGGATAACGATGAGCTCTCAAAGAATAAACAGAGAACGTTAAACTAACATAGAAAATTGACACGACGGGAACGAGTAAATTCTATAAATCAATGAAATGTTATAGGATCCGGATGATGAAATAGTATCGCTTTTTCCAAGATAACAGTAACTTAAAAGAAGTTCATAATAAATACTGTAAGGGATCAATAAGAGTAAAATGAGAGTATTTAATCTCATGCCGACCACTCGCTTTCTCAAGCCTCCGATCCATGGATAGATTCTGGGATCACCTCGGTTCCCATAGTTCCGATCCACCAGAGTATCCATGTCATATCAGATTTTCCCTCGATCCAGAGGAGACACATAACGTCACAAAGACGTATAACGTCGCGAATACCAGAAACATCCTTAGGAGGACGCATATCATCGGTATTCTCGGAAACGTATCCAAAGAACCATATGTCCTAGGGAACCAAGGTAGTGCTCCCGTAGGACGCATACACTTGGGTGAAACCATAGTAACCATCTCTCACGAAGTAATCCATCCAACTGCCCCGTAGATCCAATAATCAATGCCTTCCGGCTCCAATCATTCTCGTAAACCATTCCCACACCGGACTCCTCAACAGTGTGGGTACCATTAATCATTTCTCTTCCTACACCGGACTCCTCAACAGTGTAGGTACCATCGCGTATCCACAATAATCATTATCTCACTCTACACCGGACTCCTCAACGGTGTAGGTCCAATAACCAAAGCCTCGTAGGGTAAACCATTATCTGCACCGGAATCCTCCACGGTGTATATCCAATAACCAATGCCCCGTAGGGTAAGCCGCTCCCCACACCGGAATCCTCAACGGTGTGGGTACCATACCAAATCACCCTTAATCCTTCTCGTAAACTATCCCCGCACCGGAATCCTCAACGGTGTGGGTACACTAACCAGTATCCCGCAGAATCTATCAGACAAAGCCCCGCAGGGTCCACAATCAATCATAGAAATACACACGGGGTTCATACCCATAATTACACATACCATCACTTACCACTTGCTCTCCACCGGTCAATCGATCACCTGATCGTGCCTCCTTGGCACAACCAGTTATACTCGATCAACCATTCAATCAAAAATTATATCAACACAATCGTTCAACCAATCAAGCAATCATTCAACTAATCAACAGTAAAGTAAACTAGTTCCATTAGACTCTTGATTTCCTACTAACTAACAACCAAGCATGTGAACCTAGCACACAACTAATCCGAGAGCTCTTCACAGCCTCTCTACCAGTAAATCAATTTCCCAAGTATTGAAAGCACACTTCACTAATTTTCATCATCCTAAGCATGCATACTAGACTCATCCATTTATTAGTAATTGAAATACGATTGTTCTAGTTATTCGCATCCTATAGGCAATTCTAGGACCTTTCCGATTTTATTATCCTAATCATGCATACTAAGCGTTAATTAAGAAATTAAGACTTTCCCTACCTTGCGGTCTTCCTCTAATAAAACTCCGATGAAAAGCTCGAGTGGTCACCACTCCGTTCTTCACACGGGTTCCGGCGTGATCTTCGTTCTTCTAGCTCGGGTCCAAGCCCTTGTGCTCGGGCGAAGTCCCGTCTAGGTTTGACAAATGAAACGTCCAAATTAATACTGATAAAAGTCCAAAGGTCTTCTGATGCTTAAATCAAACCTTGAAATCCTCACCTTTAATTAAATAAAGTTGATTATTTAATCTGATTTTTAAAATAGTTTTAATTCACTTGGGTTGACCCGGATCCAGGCCCTGACCCGGTCCAGACCCGACCCGGTCCGGATCCAGACCCACTGCTGAGCCTGGCCTGGCCCACGAAGTGTACTGGGCCCAAGCCCGTCTTCTGCTGTTGCCTGGCCCAAGGCCTTCTCGGCCCAAGGTGTGCTCGAGCCCGAGCTCGAGGGTGTCCTGGCTCCAGCGGCGTCTCCGGCGAGCAATGGTGCTCCGGCCGCCGACCACCGCGTCAGAAACGCTCTGAATCGATAGGAACCGGAGCGGCGAGGGGCGGATGGTTACTGGTGACGTCGTAGCCGTGACGGCGAGGCCTGAGACGCGACCCCCGTCGTCTTCTTTCAGATCTGGAGAACCAGCTTCGCCGGCGAGGGTTTTGTCTGAAAACACTCGAATCGAGCACGGAAATGGACGAATCCGGTCGTTGCGAGGTCGAGGAGGAAGAGAGATGGCGTGAGGAGGGTCGAGACAGAAACCCACCGCCTCTGACGCACACGGCGAGTTCGAAGCTCCCGTCGGCGGCGCCGATTCGTTTGGTTCGAAGAAGAAGGAGGACGGGGAGGAGGGTTTCTCAGGTGTTGGGGGTTGCTCGAGAAGAAGCAGAAGGAGAAGAGTAAGATGGAGGTGGAAGAGGTGGCCGGAGACGGAGGAAGAGCTCGGGTCGAAGCTCTGGTCCGCGTTGCTCGAGAGAGGAGGTGCGCCGGGAGGAAGACACACCTCGGGTTGCGTGCATGAACAGTGGGAGCCGAAGAGGCTCGCCACCCCTTTTGTTGCTAGGGTTGGGCCGCGCACGGCTCATGGGCCTGAGGCTCGCGCGTTGGGCTTGAACCTGGCCCAATTCCCAAGCAGCCCAGCCTCCTCTTCCTTCAACTCTTTTTTTTTATTTTCTCTTCAAAAATTTTACTCGTTGCAAAAGTCCACCTCGACGTCTCCTAATTCAATTAAAACCCCTTTTGAAAGAGCGGGGTTCTACACTCGGAGTTGGACTTTACTTCCACTTTATTTACATTCACCTTCACTCTTCGTCTTCTTTGTTTCTTTGTCGCGCCTATTTCCTCGAAATTATATCTTCGCGTTCATTCCCGATCTTCTAATTGTTGATGTTGTGTTTTTTCTGAGGATTTGGCTACGACACTATTGTAGGAAGCCTATTTGCCGACGTAGCGAATACATCATCCAAGTGCCTTAATTCGTTGGGAAATCGCTTGGCTAATGAGACTTAGTTTTGCCGGACAAACGTAATGCTTGGTTGAAAAAACAAAAGTTGTTGGCCAAGGGTCACTTGGCCGACGATTTAATTTCACCCAAGTGAATTTACTGTATCAAAAAATAATAATTATGCGCAATAAATTAATAAACTCCTGAAACTAAACATGAACCCAAACGTACATCACTTGCATTAAAAAAGAAATAAAATAACTGATGAAACTAGTTTTACGAAATAAACTAATTCATTTTAATCACTTCCTAATTTAATCCATATTAACCTCAAATCGAATTGTTCATTCGATTCTCAATTCCAAGTCCTAAGTAATTCTAATGTTCAGGGCAGTCTGTGATTTAGAGCAAGTTGTAGATTGATTTCATTGGGTTTCAGATAGCGAAGGAAACAAATTGGTCTATAGTGTGATGATGATTGAGTGTCTTTTTTATCAGCTCGATTTTTTTATTAAAGAGAGAGGCTTTCCTGGAAAGCGTAAAGGTGTGTAAAGACTATAACACGATTACAAATGAACTTTCTACAATGGAGTTAAAAGCATGTCCTTGAAAACAAGGGATGATGAATTCTAAAAACAAGTCAAAGAGGAAAAAAAATAATTATTAAACTCCTTGACAGCCAAAGAGAGTTGAGGCCTTAGGTGCTTGAAGAGTCACCTAATTCCACATATCCACAACCGATGGGGAGCTTGGATAGCCCGTTCTCGACTCATGGAACGAGTTGTATGCTTAAAATAGACCACGGTGCCAGAAGAAGTATATTTTTTAGTAACCCGACCCCTAAAAGTCGTAAGCAATACATCCTTGTAGGGATTACCATGATCCCCGACATGCGAAGTCAAGTCCTTCAAAACAACAATCTCACCTGGCCCAACAACTTGAAGTCCAGCAACAGTAAGCCCCACTTTCTCCTTGCTTGAACCTAATACTATAAGGCCTTGATCATGCGCCGATATCATAATAATCCAGGTGAAGACCACTAGAGAGCTGGAAACAAGGTCACGAGGTACCCGCAAGGAACTAAGGATTACATGCTTATGTATAGACGAACTCATAACTTGCAAGTAATTGGCTATTGTGATTTAGACTTCGGTGGTTGTGTTGATTCACGGAAATCAACATCAGAATACATTTTTATGTTAACTGGTGAAGCCTTATCATGAAGGGCCGTAAAGCAAAGCCTAATTTCTACTTCCACTATGGAGGCCGAGTTCGTATCTTTTTTTGAGAATACATCGCATGGTGTGTCACGCCCCAAATCCCCAAAACAACAGATCAAAGAAACTGGAAAATAACCACTCAAATCATCAACATGCATCGCTAGTTCACTGCTACTCGTTATCAATGTTCGTTAATTATTATCCGTTCAATCAACACAGCAGTAGGCAGATTCACACAACAAACAAACCTACAGGCACGACACGGCCTGATTCTACCAACACGGTAATTTCCCAAGACAGAAACGTAAAGGTTCACAGTTCAATCGACTACGCTAATTGTTCGCATCCTACATGCATACTATTTCTTTATCTGATTATTAGGTTTCCCTATATGCCTTCTAGTACAACCGTAAAGAAGAGGGTTCGAGGTAATCCCTACCTCTTGAAGAACCAGCAGCTGCGTCTCCTAGCTGCTGACGTCCTGGCCAACACCGGTCTTCTCCGCGCTCGGGGTAATGGCCTGGTTTAACACAAAAGGGATGGTATCAGTCCCGGTCCAACCCGTAACGGTCCTCGAATTTAAACAGTAAGTCCAGTAATTAAATTTGTCCAAAAGTCCTTTAGAAGTCCGATAAGTTTTCCGAAGTCCAGGTATTTATCTGATTTTAAGTCAAATAATTAATTAATTAATTAAGCTTGGCTGACCCGGATCCGACCCGAGTCCGAGATCCGGACCCGAACCCGACATGTCCAAGTCAACCGACCTGGACCTGACCCGAACCAACCCAGACCCGGATCCAACCCAGCTCAGGACCCGGACCATAGATCTAGCCCAGGCCCTAGGCCCGAACCAGGTTCAGGCCCGAGGCCCAAACCTAGTCCGGCCCAAGGCCCGGACCAGGGCTAAGGTCCAAGCCCAAGCTCGGTGTCGTCCCAGGCCAGGACCAACTCGCTCAGGTCCGGTGATTCGTCTAGGGTTCCGGTGGTCTTCCGGCAACGGCGGCGGCGGTGGCGCTCGAGGGCGATTCTGGGCGGCGTGGAGGCGACAGAAACTCGAGGAGTGGCGGGGAGGGTTGCTGGCACGAGGTTGAAGCTCCTCTGGACAGATCTGAAGTCGCGAAAGCTCGCCGGCGTGGAGAACGCCAGATCCAGACCGAAGAACTCCGGCGAGCTTCTCCGGCCAAGCCCGTCCCCAAACGAGCTGGTTTTTTGCTCGATTTCCAGCAAGGAAGAGAAGGGGAAGACAGATCGGGTTCGAGGGAAGTCTCACCATCTCTGTTCGTGCGGTTCCGGCGAGATGGAGCTCGCGAAGTCGACGGCGGCGATGGGTTTCATTGAATCGAAGATGACGAAGGACGAGAAGAGGAGGAGAAGGGTTTCTGACGAGCAAGCCGTGGGTGGAAGAGGGTTTGGAGCAGAAGAAGACGCTGGAGGTGGAGAGCGTCTCCTGCGAGCTTTGGTGAACGGGGAGAGAGTTCGAGAGAGAGGAAGACGACGCCTCGAATTTCGCGCGAAGCAAATGGCGACTGAAGCGGTGCTGGCGTGGTTTTGAGGCTAGGGTTGAAGCGTGCATGGGCCCTGGGCCGGTCCTAGTGCGCGCACGCGTAATGGGCCTAGTCTGGCTCGGCCCAAAGTCGAGTCTGATCAGACCCAAACCTGATTCCCCCCCCCCCCCCCGTCTTCTTTTTGAGTTCTTTTTCTTTTCTCTTTCTTTTCTTTTCTCCTTTTTTTTGAACGCGATCCAAAAACAAACCCGAACCCAACTCTCGATGTTCCACCGATCAAATTAAAGATCTTAAATTCTTAGGTCTTCACATGGTGTATAGATGAAGAGTTTCATTTCAGGGCTTAGAATTATGGATCCTATATCTAAGCCCATAATGATATATTGTGACAATTCAGTTGTAGTCTTTATGGCTAAAAACCACAAGAATGGGATTCAAAGTAAACACATCGATATTAAGTATTTAGCCATA
Source organism: Erodium maritimum (assembly GCA_963921825.1). Lineage (NCBI taxonomy): Eukaryota > Viridiplantae > Streptophyta > Magnoliopsida > Geraniales > Geraniaceae > Erodium > Erodium maritimum. The sequence goes on from OY997590.1 coordinate 18,002,673, forward strand.
AGAAAACGTGTTAAGGATCAATCAGTGGTGATCGAACACGTGAGTACTGAAGTGATGATTGGTGATCGAACACGTCGTTGCAGGCGTGTTGTGGCAGGCTGTCGTTGTTGGATCCTGCAACGACTTGTCTAGTCATGGCAGCCCCAAGGCTAGTAGGCGGGCCAATCCCACGCCGACATGTGGCAGCAAAGAATTTAAAAAATGCAAATAATTTAATTTCAAGTGCAAACAATGGCTCCCTACCACTACTAGTCATGATTTGCCATTGGAGAGGCCATAGTAGGAGGATAGAGAAACTCAAAAATGAGCTCCTACCATAGCTCCATACCATTAGTCATAGTATACCATTGGAGATGCTCTAAGAGGGATTATTACCACTATTCGTGTATTATGTTTTCATGGTTTGGAAAACGATGGAATATGGACCAAGTGGGAAAATGTTGGCATATGAATTAAATATGTCTTAGTGGAGGTCAATCATGTATGAGACGTCATCATGATGTAAGGTAGACGTTCACATTTTTCATATAGTTAGTTTTGACAAGTAATTGTCATGCATTGGTGGTCTTATATTTTCATCATATTTCCATATCCAATTCCATCACTTTTGAGCTCTATCATAGATAGAGCAAGTGCACCATATAAAGTGGGTTTGGTCTCTAATCCCACACAACTCAATACACTACCCTCCATATGTACGTAGTGAGTATTTTCGTTTTATAAGAGATATACCATCATAAGAAGAGTTGTGCAAGGGCTTGGAAACACCAACACCCCTAACTTTCTCAAGCTTCATGACTATGACGGGAGGTTAGTCTATTTTTATGTTTCTGCACTTGTCGGTTAAATATTGCTTTATTTGATTGTTAAAAACATACTAGATTGCATCCATGGTCTTTCAAAAAATGCATGCAATACCAAATATTATGGCATTGGAAAGGAATGGTCCGTTCCCTGTAGAATTAATTTATACGATTCCAAGTTAAAAATTAATGTCGTGAATCATATGGGTTTGAATAGAATATTTTGTATTGGTTGTTTGTGTAGGTGGTTGTGCTGAAGCACTATGTATTCTACAGAACAAGAAGGATGAGGGAGTGAAAATGAAGAGTCGGGCAGGGGCTTCATGTGCCGGTCGTTATTGATGCCCTGATCAGTAGAGTTCTGTAACACACATTTTGCCTGCAAATAGAGCGATGCAGAGTCATGATATATCTGTTCACTCTTTGTGGAGACTCTATAGTTGAAGCTCTACAATGGAAGCTCCAATGAGGCCAACCATGCAGGCTCTAGAGGACTTTTATTACCAAGCATGCTACTGTAACTATGACTGGTACCTGAGAAGGCCACTATACTCACCAATCCTAGTCGAATGTCACTTATACAGTCATAACATTTCATTTTAATATCTTGTTCTGACTATTTTGTTTGAATGTGGCATCTCAGTATCAAAAATAAATAGTCATTGAGATTATTGTAGGATATAGGGGTTAGTATATCAACAATAAACAAATTCATAATAATAATAATAATAGAAATTGTAAAAACGAATTTAGAATAACTTTTACCAATCAGCTAGCTTACAGATTAGGATTAAGGAAATTGGAGCTTAATCGAGGCGTGGTACTCCACTTTCTTTAAGACACTTATTGCCCCGTATGGACAACGGTCTCCCAGAATACAACGATTAACGTCGGCGAACTCAAAACCGTCGAGAAAGTCACCAAAAATACAAGAGTAAGAAAGGGAGACTATTTGTGAAATGGTTTTCGATTGTATGTAAAATAAGACTAAGGATGTAAGTATTTATAGTTTTTTGGAAAGGGCAAAGTGGGGAATTCATAAGGTGACAAGTCTCATGAATTCCTCCTAGAATTGATTGTCAGTCAATTCTAATAACTCACATTATTAGTCTTAAAGTTTTAAATAAATCAGAATTTTAATAAAATGATTAGTATGATATTTACCATCATATTTTTCATTATCATCCCACAATTGAGCCAATTCTTCAAAACTAAGACTATCTGATACAAAAAAAATAGTATATTCTTAGGTAAGAAAGATTCATGTGATGGATGATTTGAAAATTGGAATCAAGAGAAGTCCATGAATTTTGCAAAATACTAAGAGAAATTTGATAAAATATGTCTCATAATAGCAAGAATTTTTTTTTCTAAGCTAGTGTAATACAAAATTGAAAAACTATGCCTTTTATATTTTTAAAGACAAAAATAACCTCATAATTTAAACAAAATTCTTAATCTCCCCCTCTTTAATACTTACCTTGTTTAGCTTTATTTTAAAAACGAACTCATGTTTCATTCATTTATTCAAATATATTTTCCAAATAAATTTCAATATTTTGTATAAAACAGAATTATTCAATTTTATTAATTATTAAAATCAAATTTTTTATATTTTAAAAAAAAGATCATTTTGATTAATATTTTTGAATAAAAATAAATTAAAAACTTAGTTTCACAATTAATAAAATTGAATAAAATATATTTTTAATAAACTTTAAATTATTTTTGAAAGATTAAACTGTAAAATAAATTATTTTTGAAATATTAAAACTGTAATTAGATTATTTATATAAATATTTATGAAAATAATATGATTTTTTAAATAAAATAAAATATGATTTTAATAATTAATAAAATTGACTAAAATAATTTTCTAATTTTTTTTAATAATTAGTGAAATTGAATATTTTTTTATGAATTAAATTTTACTTTTAAAAGTTTACTATTATAAATTTGAATTATCGTTTAAAATATTTATCAAAATAATCTTACTTTTTCGAAAATAAGTTTAAAAATTATTTTTAATTAATATTTATTTATATAACGTGAATATTTATTTTTAAAATAGATTTTAATATTTTTTAAAATAGGTAAAGCAGATACGATTTTTTTTAAAATTTATAATTTCAATTTTTAAAATATGAAATATTATTTATTTATGAAGTCTGAAATATTTTTGAAAAATATTATTATAATTATAATTTCTGAATTAAATTTAAAATAATAATTAACATTAGATCATAATTTATGTTTTTGAAAAAATAAGATTATACTGATAACTGTAATTAAAAAGACAACTCAAACTTTTTATGCTAAGATTATGTTATCATAAATGTTTATCAAAATTACCTGATTTTTTGAAGAAAAAAATATATAATCTGATTTTACTAATTAATAAAATTAAATAAAATATATTTTTTATATGTAAAATCTTAATATTTATATTGATAATATATTTTATGAAATTAATTAAATATGAATTTATTTTCGAAAGATAAGTGAATAAGATGAGAAACAGATTATAATTGTTTAAATGAAAAGAAGGTTATATTTGTCTTAAAAAGTATGAAAGACATATTTTTCTAATTTTGAATTATGCTAACATAGAAAAAAAAATTCATGGTATTATAGAGCATATTTTATTAAATTTTCCAATACTAATCTGGATTAGTTGTTTATTATGAGCAACCTTACAAATGGGACAGAAACAACAACACTAGTGATACTGAGAGGTAGAGGTTTGCCTACAATTTGGCATTGATCTCATGCTAATCTCTCAGCCTCAATGATGCGGATTTAATGATTTATTACTAGCAGTAGTATTGAGTACCACAACAATGTGAATAAGGTAAGAATGGGTGAATTTTGTTGGGGAATTTAATTATGGTTGTTCTTTGCCCCTCTTCCTCTTCTTCTTGGGGCAAGCAGAGGCAAGTGGAGTCTTGGGAGTATAAATCTGATCATCATCGACACAGTCACAATCATCATAAATCATGTCAAGCAGAACTGTTACTGGACTCCAACATTGATGCTCTCCACAAGCAATGTTGCACCTCGCTTCAATCAATACTCCTTTCATAATCACCTCACACTTGGTCAAATCTTCCTGGTATTAATCACAACGTAGTGTACACAGATTGATGATTAGCATTTGCATCGAATTGGTAATTAAAGATTATGGGTAATTAATCTCTAATTAAATTACCTTCAAATCTTGGGGGATGAGCGTGGTCATCATGGCAAAGGGATGAGCCGCAGCTGCCCATTTTAGCAGGGAGGCGGCTACTACACATGGCCTACACTCCACCAGTCTTGCATCTGTTGAAACATTAATCAACTTAGTTATTGCTCAATGAATAACTGCAAATTAATTGTTGGACTTGGAGCGTACCTAATACAAGAGTGAAGAGTAGGTTAGTGAGTTTGGAGGTGAAGTTGACGTCACAGTGGTCATGGCAAGCAAGCAGCAGCTCTACATAGGAATAAGCGGTGGTGGAGCTAAGCCGCCATCCCAGCTCTTGCAGCACTCTTAATTCTACGCGCTCGATGGTGCCCGAATCAAATACTTGATCCATGCCTTCCATTTGAATTTCGTCTACACAAGGGCACCATGGCTCCATGAACTTGGCAGCAATCGACAAACATGCCACCGATACCAATTGCACCGTCGATCCCTGCAAATTCATTGATTTATGATTTATTCTAATTAAGTAATTAACATGAAATAAATGTAAATGAGTCCTTACATGATGACATTGATTCTTAGAGAGAAAGCGATCCAGATAATTGACGGCGTTAAAAACAGTCTCAGGCAATAGGTTCAACCGACTTCCACACTGGAAATTAAATTATAGAGAGGTGGACCAAAATCAGCATCATGCACGTATGTAGCAGTAACTTTAAAAGATGCGAGAAAGTGACCTTGAGAAGCCAGTGAACAGCTTTGAACCTGGGAAGACCCGAAGAGGCGAGAAAGTGGGCGTAGCCAGGTTGAGGCATGTAACAAGTCTCCTTCTCCAAGCAGATAGAGACAGCCTCTTCACACTCCTCTTTGGTGAGACGACAAGAACAAGCAAGGTCATTATCAGCACAAGAGAGCCAAACCTCGTCGCAGAACAAGCTGTCCATATTACAATATGGAATGGGACAAAGTGGCCCTTGTCGTCTGACAGTCGAATCTGGTCAGAGGAATCCGTTAAAATATAAGTGCTGCGACTTTGTCTTGTATATAATATAAGTAAGGTAGAGGCAGAGCGTGGGGTTATAGGGTAGGTGTTGCGGAGATGATGACAATAAAAAAGGGACACGTCCCTCATGAAGCGCGGTTAATGCGTTCCATTGTAACCGTATATCGATCTATATCCATGTAAGTGTGCAGTAACTAGTTACGTGAGCACACACGAGATCATATAAATGCAAATCCGCCCACATCGCTGGGAAGAAGGAGCTAAGTGTGAAGTGCAGTGGACCCCCCACGCCCACCCAGCACCGTATGATCATCACCGTGCATATTAATATTACTGCGCAGCGCTCTATAGTAATTCCCATCCCAGCTGGCTTCGAGTTTACAACCACCCCATCATATGGAATACCACTCCTATCCATTTCATTGCTATAAATTACAATCATACTTTACTTATTACGCTCAATTGCTCCTTCATTTACCACCAAAACTAGTTTTACATTGCATCACAAATTACAACCTTTACCCCTTTTCATTAATCATAACCCAATTATAACCTTCACGAGGCCATGGTATATGCTTGCACACGTACATGCATACATATAATATTTAATGCACCAACACCAAAAATACATGGGGATCACAACAATCCACACCCACATCAAACATGATAACACAAGCATAATCATCAAAAATACTTCAGATCCACCCAATTACCAGAATTACTTTGATAGCACTCAAGGGTTAAACATTCACTACCATCTAGTCACAAAAGTCATGTACAGAGAGAGCATTTTCAACCCATTGATATATTAAATGTCATTCTCAACAAATTTAACTAATACAGATGACCACAGCTTGCCAGTGTTTCAAACATATCTTTGCATAACTACAGGCCTTTTATGTGTTTTTTTTTTTTTTTGTCAACTTGAAAAGAGGTACATTAACAGGCCCGTTCCAACCTCAGGAACTCAACTGATCGCTATTCTTGGAACAACTTTCCACATTCACTGCAGCTCATATGATGAGAAACTGAAACCTGCTCTTCCTTCATTGGTAGATTTCAGCTCCAATTTCTGGAATGGGCTGCAGGTCAAATCATATAGAATTGCATCAGTACTTCACCTTCACAGTTAAGAGCTAAGGGAAAACAACATGATGAAGGGGAAAAAGGATGCATAAAACCGGTTTACAAGGATAGACAATAGAAGGATGAACCATAAATCACTCAGTTAAAACAGATTGACAGGGAAAAAGCACCTGCTATTAGGATCATAGTAGAAGCCATTGATGGAGCCATCGGCACATGAGAAACAAACATAGTAAAACCCGGCTATTGTCAACCCACAATCCGTTCCAACGTTTACAAAGTGTTGCTCTTTCCACCTCTGCCCATAAGAATAAAGAAAGAACAAGTTATTATTTGGAATGCAAACACATATTTCATCAATAAATAGAAGAAAACGATACTAACCATAAAGATGTATGGATAGTTACTCAGGTCTAAAGATTTGCCTCCATCTACCTCCACTTGGCTCTGAAAAAAGAAAGACAAATGTCGAAAATGTGATGATGTATATTCTACATAGTAGCCAAAAATTGATAACTAATTACCTGAAGGGGTGAAAAAGATGGAAACTTGGTCCAGTGCCTTATGTCATCCTCTGGCCTTTTATGGGTAGAGAGAGAAGGTTAATAAGGCTGATCAAAATGAAAACATAATTGCATGTGGCAGGGATCAGATAGATCAATGTTATAACAACATACGTTGCTTCCCATTTGCCGGTGTAGAACGTATAATTCTTGGTATCAACAATCTCACCTTCCCAGTAAGTTACAACCTGACAGATGAACAATAACAGACGAAACATCAGACCAATATAAATTACCATGGTTTATACTTTCATACATATAAGGTGACAGTGTAAGAGATTCCTACCAATCTCCAATTGCAACCAAATAAAGCAACACTTGTTTTGTAATGTCACGATAAGAAACAAAATTTACTAACTTCCCAAGGAAGTGCGTGGATTTGAATTTGGAAGTTGCAAGTAGTAGGTGGTACTTGAGAAAAAATAATATCAGATACAATCCAATGAAGTAGTCAAAAAGCATGACAGCTCTTACTCACTTTCACTGTCCTTCATATGAAAACAGTTTACAGTGTGAGAGTGAGTTTCTTCCGTTTCTTCCTAAAGATAATCAGATCAAGGAAAGAAATAATATCCATAAGAGATATTAAGGTTATAAGATGAACAAAAGAAGCAGCTTACCGGCGTGTCTGCCATTGGAACATTGAGGGCTTCCATTGTGCCACAAAGATTACCATGATCGAGGTCACATCCCTTTATACGAACATTGACTCTCCATGCCTCATCTTTTTGCAGGCTAGAAACATTTTGAGTGCCGGAGAAAGCCTGGGACCAGACAGTGATGTGAGGATATAGTAAAACATCTCAAATAATGCAACAAGGGCAAGACATTAACATACTACAATATATTCACATTCAGCAATCAGGGCTAAGAAGTTTGGCCTCCCTACCAGTATAGATCCATAATGGTTTGTATATCCTTGCAGTTAATTTCTGAACAAGTTATGTTTTGTTTGAATATGCTCACCAGTTCTATGGTCCTTAATTAACCAGGAATAACACGGATGGCTGCTTAAAATTCAAGCTTCGAGTAAAATGGCAACACAATTACAGGCCCAATTGTTGAGACAAAACATGAAAATAGAAAAATTCAAAATTTGATTCAAAGAGTCTTCATTGAACAGAGATGTCACTGGACTACACTACAGAACCAAAGTTCACCTAGCAAACAGATAACAATTATCATCTGGGGATAAAATTCAAAAATATTCCAATGACAAATAAAAAAAATGAAATAGAGATTGAAAGATCGGCGACTGACCTGTCCAACACTAAGAAGCGAACAAGCTTGAGGTGCGGTAGACTGGCCGGAATTTGCACCTTTATAGTCAAGCGCCGACCGTGAGAAGGAAGAAGAAAACAAAACAATTTACTGAAATGATCGAATCTAATAGCGCGACGTTGCCGTTCGAATTCGATATCGAGAAGTCGTGTTACGAGACAGAAACATGAAAATCGCCATGGCGACACTGTGATGAGGAAGTACCTGACACTTGTGAAGTCGCCGAGCTCTCCACTACTCTCACTGGCATTTTTCTGCTCCCAATCTTTTCTTTCTACGGAACTGAAATCAAATCTGCCCATTCCAAACCAAGGTTTCATTGATGAGGCTACAGTCTGATGAGCTTGTATGGCGTGTAAACGACGTCGTCATATGGCTTTTTGGGTTGAATTGACTGAGTCCAATGGGCCGGGCCTAACAACGTCTTAATTTAGGATTGTTAAATTGTTAAGGAAAATAATGGAATTTCTATAAGGAAAATAACAGCATGAATATGTCAAGATAGGCTTGTTGGAACAAGTTAGAGAAACGACCAAGTCCACATTTGTCGAAGGAAGGCAGAATAGATGATGATGTTATATGGTAATATATGAAATTGGGATTGCACGTTGAGAAGAGGTAATTGAAGAATTCCCCATTATCTAATAACCAAGACTATGTCCCTCTTTTTCAATTTCGATATTGCATGTGATATAAGTTTTGTTGACACCTGAATCCTCAATCGTAACATCATGATATTCTGACAAATGTGTCTATGATGATAACTTATTTGGTATAGGCGCTACAAGAAACATAGAATATCTCAAATCTAATGTTTTGAGTACTCCACCTGGTAGATGTGAGCTGTTCTATAGCATATTCATGTACCATATACTTATGGTGGAGAATTCTTTATGTAGTTGATGTATCTCATAACAAATATTATTGAGCCTTTAGTTCCATGTAACTGAGTCTGATATCCAACAATTTCATCCTTGTCATCATGTTAAAATCTAGGATGAGATCTGACAAATCATCATTTAAGGTTTGTAATATTTTAGGTTGAAAGAAAAAATGAAGTGGCATAGTTTTACAAAATAATAGTTAGCACACAGAAATACAAATGTATAAAAAGCAGAGAAGAGAACATGTGAAGATTCTTTTGCATAATATTGGTTCCTTGTGTAGCCAATAATATAAGATGCTCCACACTGGGACTCTTCCCTTGGAAACAATTATTCTGTCCTGCACATCCATATTATAATTGTAACACACCGCAGTGGAGTATTTAATAGATACCCATTTAGTAAGATATCTTTGAAACACCATTACTATGGACAGAATAAGAACATATATATGTTATTTCATAACAAAAACAACATATATATAAAAACCCTAGGGGCTGCTCTGCGCAGCCTCCTCCCCCTTCCCCTTTCTTCTCCACCATTGAAGCTTCTGTTTCACAGCGCTCCACTACCCTTGGCGGGTTCACCCATTAATGGTTCAACAATACCCTTACTAGGGGTTTCTCTCTACAACATCCTTTTCTTCATCCTTTTGGCCGTCGCCCACCTTCGCAGGTCACCGCTGCCGCCCCTGCTTCCAAAGCTCTCCACTACCCTTCGGGGTCCAATCTACCGTCGCCGTTCTTTTGATCGGAGTCGGTTTTATTTTTTCTTGTCTTTTTTTGCAGACGGACTACCTCCGCAGGTCGCCACCTATCGTTCAATCCGTGCCACGGCCTCTCCCTCGCCTCGCGCTACCGATCATGCGTCGCCGGACCGGTCCCACCCTCGAGCCAGTAGCCACCGTGGCCCCCCTGACGTTTTCCGGAATACGGGCTCCACGCGCCATCTTCCATCTGCAGCGGCCTACCGCCACAGGGTCACCCCTCGCCGGCATGGGCCTGCTTCCTAAATGGATCTGGGATCCGGGAGGAGGAACAGGAGTTCGGGATCTATTTCACAGGCACCCAAAATCGGGACTCTCAACCCCGAACAAGCTTTTGCAGCAGGGAGATCTCGGGAATTCTGCACTAAAGACAAATTCTCTAGTAGGTTTCACTGTTTTAGATCGAATAATCAGTTGGCTCAATAAGTTTAGGACTTTGGTTTATTATTTTTTTGTAACGTTGGATCGAGGAACTCCTAAGTTTGGATCCGCGAATCAAAGCGGACTATATGTATGGAACCATGTGCGCCCGACGGGCTACGGCCGGTTGGGACAAAAGCTGGTATCCGGGACTGTTAGGTTCCTCTTTGTAAGCACGATTTTATCGTAATACTACTTCTTTCCCGTTTCAAAAAAACAACATATATATGGTGTTACTTGTTACTGTTATTTATTCCACTTTAAGATATAGTTGATATTTCATGTATAATTTAAAACCAATACGGTAAGATAATGAAAAGACTACACAGGAAACTATTTTGTCACCCTAGCTTTCTCTTTAGAGTTTATCACCCTCTCCTGAGGTCTGGCGTATGTGAAGGTATGCCGGTTGTGTTCCCTTGTCTTGCCTCTTGTGGATTTTGTCTTGATCATGTGGCATAGTCTTCTCTCCGTAGCCTTTTTTCTTCTCATCCGGCCACCTCACTCTTTTTTAGACCGTTATGCATCCCCTTCTCACCTGGATGTCTCCGCCTCCTCTCCAACCGTTTTGATGGATCGAGTAACTAGTTTCTCCTCCGGCCCGCCCTCTTTGACACCCTTTGGTCGGAGTCAACCCAAACCCCTCACTTCCCCTCGCCGCCCCCGAACAACTGTGCCTCAGCACCCGCCACGGGCATCCTCCTCATGGGTGTTTTCAGTCCATCTCATACCTAGAAAAAGCCAAACGTGCCCCGTGGGATCCAAACTCTCGTTTCCATCAGAGAGCCTCAGGGCCACTTCGACCATCAATGTTCCAAATCCCCAAATCTGGACTTCGTCGGACCGTTAATCTCCTAAGCCTGTATGTGGCAGTCTTCTCCTCCCCGGATCAATTCATGCCTCGCCTATGGATGGTTGTTCCGGCGGGAGTGTTTCCCCAAACACACTGTCCCTTTACCCAAACTCTCCACCTTCAGAATCTGGTCTTTGGTGCCGAACAAACCAGTATCCACCGAACCTGGATATGGAAGGTCGTCGGAATCCTTCTCCATCAGAAGCTCTTCATACGCAGGATCCGATTAAGGCCCCCATGTCGTCCATGCTCTTTGCTCGTCAGAGCTCGTTCCTCTCTCTCCGACCTGCTGGGTAGGGCCTCGCCGGAAAAAATGGAGGTCAGACCTCATCTGATCGGGCTCACAACTAAGTCTAGTGGTTTACTTTTGCAAGAAGGGCCCAAGCCACGGTCGGTGCCGACTTTCCCCGTCTTTTTTGAACCTCCTTATCACTGGATTCATGCTCACCTTACCAGATCCCTTTTTTATGATCTCACGAACTCTTCTTTGTTAGGTGAGGCTAACCTCCATCAGAGCATAGCAAGGGCGAAGCAAGCCTTGTCGGGGTGTGGCGTTTCTCTGTCGGTACTGGCTCACCTGATCCGATCTCGAAGGGGAGAGATTGTAAGAACCGCCCCGGTCGAACCGGTGAATTTTGGCAAAAGTTGGCTTTACGCCGTAAAAGTCAACCGAGTAACAAGGAAGGTTATCTATAACCGAGCCTATTGGGGATTAGTTTGGGATGTTTTTCTCCTTAAACTGTCCTTGAATTACTATTAATTCACGTATTACTTGTGATCTTAGACGTTGTTCCCGAGCACGGCGGAGGAGGCTACTAGGCTACTCGTGTTGGCTTGCGTTTGGATAGCGGTTGAGGTAGGGAAGAGTAGTAAATACCGTTTTTCTTAATTATGGAATGTTACTAGAATGCATATAGGATATGAACAACCGGAATGATTGTAGACTCACATGTAGGATGTGAATAACTAGAGTATCCATTTAACATATGGAACCACTTGCGGGCCATGCCGTGCCCGTAGGTGTGAGACTTGATGTGCTGTAGAATCACGGGTGGCCAGGTCGTGTCGTAGGATTGTGTGCTGGTTGTGTTTGTTTGTGATTAGTAGCCTGTAACGTTTGATATGTGGTATGTGTAGTGGTTAATTTAAGGATTATGACATGCTATAAGAATGTGATGAAGGTTGTTATGAATTGTTGTCTTGTGATATGATCGGGTGAATGATAGACCAATGTGGGGTATTCAGTAAGTTATGTCGGTATGATATGTTTGGTATGCTATGTTCAGTATGGTCTGTGTGGTGTGATTTGTACCCCGTGCTACGGGAAGATACCCGACCGACGGAGGATTCCGGTCCGGTATGTTATGAGATTTACCCCGAAGTTGTATGTCCGAGAAGACATCGAGATCGATGGTGTATTCCAGTATGATGTGTTTGTTTCACCCTGATGTTGTATGTCCGGGAAGACATCTAGACCGATGGTGTATTACGGTATGATGTGTTTGTTTCACCCCGATGTTGTGTTTCCGGGAAGACATCTAGACCGATGGTGTATTCCGGTATGATGTGTTTGTTTCACCCCGATGTTGTGTGTCCGGGAAGACATCTAGTCCTATGGTGTATTCTGGTATGATGTGTTTGTTTCACCCCGATGATATGTGTCCGAGAAGATATCTAGACCGATGTTGTGTTACGGTACGATATGTTGAGCCGTGCGTTGTGATTGGAGTATCATGGTATACCTATCTTATGTCTGTATGATGTCGGGTTTGGGTGGTGTTCGTAGTTGGCGTCGCCGCAGAATGTTCTGTTGTTTGTGTGTTTCTTTATGTTGGATCTATTGTCGATAATGGTGCGTTCCTGTTGGTTTTTGTTTGTGTTGTTGTTTACTAGTATGCCTTTTTTTGAACGAGTATCCGTGGTGACGGAGCAGAAGTCCATCCCCCTTACTACTTTTTCCTACTGAGCGAAAGCTCACCTCCTTTATTTACTGTTTTACAGGTTTCGATCGTGAGTTGGTTTAGAGGACGTCTCGGAGCTCGGGAGCTCATCGAGAGTCCGGGGATTACTCGCTTAGTAGAGACGTACTTCCTCTTTTTGTACTAAACCTTGTTTTTCTTTGTTTTGGATTTCGAGCGTTTGACTCGTGGTACCAGAATTGTTGATTTGGAACTAAATTCAGAGATCTATTTCGTTTGAAATTTATTTTTATTATTATTATTTTAGTTCACGTCTTGAGTCCGGTCAAAACCGGATTTGAGGCGTGACAGAGACGATCCTTGCACGGTTCAGGCTTTGCCATGTCAGGTCTTTCCGAAACCGCTTCTACTGCTTGGAGCCAAAAAGGGACGGGCCTCTCATTCCTTTCTGTCCCTAAGTTTGGCTGTTCTGGTGACGCCTCTTCTCGTGTCTCGAAATCCTCTCTCGTCTGACCTCGTCTCGAGTTCATCGCTTGACTATCAAGCAAAGGGAACCTCAACATGATGCTGCCTTCCCTTTAGCATCAGTGGGACCCCGACCCTTAGAAGTAGGGACCCAATAGGAGGTGGAATCCCATTGGGCCTAATAACAAGCGAGCATTTTTAGCCTCAAATTTCTTTTCCACTCATACTACGGTGTCTTGGCCTTCAAGTACATCCATTCATAACGACCTGCACCGTCAAGTATAGAGGATCCCGACTACTTGTACCATCGACAAAGATCTGGACCTCAATCTTAATCGTTGATTGCGCTGCAAGGCACAGAGGCTACCTTGTCACGCCCCAAATCCGGTTTTGGCCGGACTCGAGACGTGACTTGAGTTGATAATTAAATAATAATAAAAGAATAATGAAACCGATTAATTTCTCAAAAGGTTCCAATAAAATCCTCGAATAGCGTGTTCCAAATCATAATTAAGAGTCAAGCTCTAAATAGAGTACAAAAAAATATGTAGTCCATTACAATGACCCATGACGTCTCTAACACCCAAACTATCCAGAAGCTCCCGAGCCTCGTGTCCACTAATCATCAAGCATGCCTGTACAAACTGTCAATAAAACAAATAGGGGTGAGCTTACGCTCAGTAGGAAAAATCATAAAAAGTTTAACCTCCAATTTAGTAATGAAACTGTTTTAGTATGACAACACATATTACAATTAATACTTTTAATCAAAATGATGCTATAAGATAGGCAAGATAAGAACAATATTTCATTCTTAAAGATAACGGTAACTTTCAAGAGAATAAATGAAAAGCGTTGTAAAGATTCAATAACTACTAAAATGGGACCACGTAAATATCACGCCAACAGCTCAAATCCTCAATACTCCGATCCACGAATAGGTTCTTGTGTCATATCGGATCCCATACTCCGATCCACAAGAGTATTCGTATCATATCAGATTTTCCCTCGGTCCAGAGGAGGCACATACATCGGGCTACCGGTAACAATCCTTGAGGGACGCTTATCATCGGGATTCTCGGAAATACCCCCAAAGGACCATATGTCATAGGGAACCAAGGTAATGCTCCCGCAGGACGCATACACTCGGGTGAATCAATAAGTAACCGTTCCCCGCAGGGTAAACCATCAATATCCCGCAGGATTAACCAATCAACGCCCCGCAGGGTCCTCTAATCAATATCCCGCAGGATCAATCAATCAATGAGACAGATTCACCAACACACATCACAAGGGATTCATACCCACAATTTCACTTACCTGCATACTTACCAACCACGTTCCATCGGTTTATCAATCACCCGATCATACTCTTTTAGCTCAACCAATTACACTCAATCATTCATTCATTCATACATTCATTCAATCATACAATCATTCAAGCATTCGTTCGATCATTCAAGCATACAATTTATCTAGTTTCATCAGACCCTTAATTTATCTTAAAACTAAGCAAGCATTGCATGTGAGGCAACCACAACCAATCCTATGGCTCATCTCGGCCTTTCTACCAGTAAAGTAATTTCCCAAGTATTGAAAGCGAGTTAAGCTAGTTATTCTCATCCTACGCATGCATACTAGACACGTCCGGTTATTAGTAATTGAAAGACAATTATTCTATTTATACGCATCCTATATGGGATTCTAGGACCTTTCCGATTTTATTAACCTAATAGGCATACTAAAGCGTTATTTAAACGAGGAGTTTAGTAATTTCATTACCTTGTGGTCTTCCTACGAACAATACTCCTATCTACTGCTGTCCGGCTAGTTTCCTCTTCGTCTTCTCGGGTGAAGTCCAAGCTCTCGGGCGAAGTACAGTCTGGGTTAAACAGATAAAAGGTTTCA
This sequence comes from Erodium maritimum, assembly GCA_963921825.1. NCBI lineage: Eukaryota > Viridiplantae > Streptophyta > Magnoliopsida > Geraniales > Geraniaceae > Erodium > Erodium maritimum. The sequence continues at coordinate 18,017,811 of OY997590.1, forward strand.
ATCAGAACCGGTATTTGTCCAAAGGTCCTCTCATATTGCCCAATTAGTCATTTAATTGTCCACATTAAATTAATTAAATAATTAATTTAACCTGATTTTAAAAATAATTTTCTTTAAAGTCGGGTTGACCCGGATCCGAGGCCGAACCCGGTTCACACCCGGTCCAGACCTGACCCGGACCCGGTCCCAGAACTCGGTCCTGATACGAGCTCTAGATCCGTCCAGACCTGGGCCTGGCCCAAGGTCCGAGCCTTCAGCCCTAGCTCGCCCAACCGGCCCAAGTTCAGGACCTGGCCCAAGCTCACGTAGGCTCGGTCTGAGTTGGCCTCAGCTCCGGCCACGTCAACGTTCTCCGGCCACCTTCCACGGTGCTGGAGAGGCTCGAACAGGGAGGAAAAAGGGGCGGAGATGAACGCCAGGCTCCCGGAGACTCGTGGACGTGGTGGCGACGGCTCCGGCGTGACCCAAAACCCGTCCTCGTCTCAGATCCGATGAGTTCGAGGTCGCCGGCGAGGGTTTCGTCTGGTACAGCTGCGGACGGCGACTGTGAGCTCGGAGGAGGGAAGAGAGGGTCGTGGACGGAACTGCCGACATTTGCTCACCTGACAAGGCTTCCTTGACTCCGGCGAGGGTGAATCGAGGCTTGGACGAGAAGAGTAGCTCGAAACTCCGGCGAGGGCGTCGATGGCGAAACGGATCTGTTTCGCGTGGCTCTACCGTGGAGCCTTGGGGTCGATCCCGGATACGCCTCGGCGATGGTGGCTACGGCGTCACTCGCCGGCGTCGTTCGTTTCATGACCGGTGCGGTGATGTGGGGTAGTCGGCGACGAAGAAGCTTGAGGGGAGAGAGGTTTCGTGAGAGAGAGATATCTCGAAAAGTGTGCTCAGATCTGAGGGTAAACAATACTCCTCTAGGGTTATCGAAGGTTGGTTTGGGCTGATGCTAAGTGGGCCGGCTCTATCCGCTTGGGCCTGGTCTGGCTGGCCAACCGGGCCTGGTCTGGCCTGCTCTTCTTCTTTTTTTTGAATTTTCTTTTTTTTTCAAATATACTTGTTGCAAATACTTACCCCGAAGTTTCAGTTTGCACAACAATACCCCTTTTTTTTTTTAAAGCGGGCTTTACATACCTTCTCTTTTCCTTACCAGTAGGGACCCGACATTGACCCAAACCCTCGGAGGCCTGGGCCCAATGGAGATAGGAAACCCATTGGGCCCCGAATCAAACAAGTCTTCATAGCACCTATATCCGAGTGCAACCATTTGGCGTGGGATCTGGTTATCTGGATGGACTCTAGTCATCACCTCGCGAGTCAAGACAACCACCTGACGCGATATTTAGCTTATTGGTTTGGCGTTATTGAATGTATCTCTTGTCGCCACTACTATTCGACGGCTATTTGTAGAATTGATTTTTGTGTCTATCCTTGTGAGTTGGATCAACGTCTCGAGTTTAGAGAAGAGGATTTCGAACGGTATCTTGAACTATTTCGGGTTGTATCCCTAAACTGGTTTTTGTTGATTTGTACCAAATGTATGTTTTTTGTTCTTCCTTGATTAATCAAACTCATACCTCTTTCTAAAAAAATGAAAAGATAACACGAAAAGAATGTCTTAAGAATAGTTTCACATCTGTGACATTCCCAAATATATTTTTGTCTAGCTATACTCAACATTCAATCTTTCGTGTATATTGGTCGACAAAACTTAAAAAATCCTTCTAAGTGTGTTTTTATCCGTACAACACTCTGAATGGAAATGCTATCTATCTAGTGTGAAGAAGAGACAAAGGTGAAGTAGAAAGCGAAGCAAAACTCACACCCACTTGGCCAATTTCGCTAAACGTGCAAGTGTTCTTATCAAAAGATGTCGAAGCAAACGAGCACAACACGTCGTCAAAACCCTCCACGTCAATGTCACGCTCCGCTTTCTCCCTTGTCCCACCCAACTCTTCTGGCAACTCCGCCTCCCGGTCCAAGTAGCGCACCACCTGCCTCATATTGGGCCTCGCCGCAGACCCGTTGTTGGAGCACATGAGCCCTAGTTTGACCACCATCACAACTTGTGCCTCGTCGAACTCGCCGTTGAGCCTTGGGTCCACCACATCAAACACATTCCCCGACCTGAACCGCTCCCAAACCCAGTCCACCAGCACAAGCTCATCCCCCCGCGCATTCGGATCGATAGGCCTCCGCCCACACGTCACCTCCAACAACAGTGCCCCGAATGCGAACACGTCCGAGTTGGTCGTGGCTTTCCCCGTCCGCGACAGCTCCGGTGCCAGGTACCCCAGCGTGCCCACGACACGCGTCGTCCCTGGGTTGGACCCGTGCTCGTGCATCCTAGCCAATCCGAAATCGCCTAGCTTCCCACAGAGCTCACCGTCGAGGAGGACGTTACTGGCCTTGACGTCTCTGTGGACCACCACCTGCTCGTACCCTTCGTGGAGGTAGAGGAGACCGGCTGCAACGTCCTTGATGATCTTGAATCTCTGTTCCCAATTGAGCACCATTTTGGGCTCTTCGAAAAGGAAAGTGTCCAGGCTCCCGTTCGCCATGAAATCGTAAACGAGGAGGAGCTGGCCGTCGCGGCGACACCAACCCAAAAGCTGAACCAAGTTCCGGTGACGGAGACGACCTATGCTGGCGATTTCGGCGACGAATTCACGGATACCCTGTTTGGATTCGTGCGAAATTCTCTTCACCGCGACTTGGGTTTGCGATTTGGGGAGCGTCCCTTTGTAGACCTGACCGAACCCACCTTGCCCAAGTAGCTCCTTCTCTCTGAACCCTTTGGTTGCTTTCTTCAGCTCCTTGTACGAGTACCGGTGCGGCCCAACATCTAGTTCCCACTCCTCTATCACCTCCGCGTTTCTTATTTTTCTGACCACGCAAACAGCTATTACCGCCGCCAAGACAGCAAGGACGACGGCGGAGACGGAAAGGGCTATGGTGAGGTCTGTCTGGTTCTTCTTGGGACCAGGTAGTGAAGGCAGAGAGCTTAGATCGAGCTCTCTGGCCTGTCCCTTCATCTTGAAGCTCCAACCCATTATGTAATGGGAGCTAGCAAGCAAACCCGTCGAAGAAGAGAACCCGATATGCATAAATTCGTGGACAATTGGCGACAGATCTACCGGGAAAGATAAGATCGGCGACTTGGGTTTCGACGAAAATGGGGAAATCGTGACATTGAGGACGCCCTGCACAGAGTCGTAATCGATCCACGCTTGAATCGATTTCCCCGACTTAAGATTGAGGTCCTGCTTGGTCCCGTCGGCGGAGAAATAGGCAGCGGAAGCGGAGGCATTGGAGGTCAAGCTGTTGATGTCGAGGCCAACATGGTTGTCATTAATGTCTCCGAACTCGAAGTCCTGGACGGTGTCGAATTCGACGGCGAGAACGTGGTTGGTCGCGTTCCCTAGATCGGAGGAGTTGAAGAGACCCAGGTACTGACTGGGAAGAGCCTTGAGGTCTTTGGAGGTGGCGATGGTGAAGGCGAGGCCATGGCCGCCGAGCTTGGGGTACTCGGGGACGATGGCGAAGACGAAGGAGGTGGAAAATGAGAAGGCTCTGCCGTTGGTGGAGTTCTTAAACCGGAGAGGATTAGAGTAAAAGGCGTGACCCATTAACCGGCCGGTGTCGTTGGTTAGCCGGATAATGCCATTTTTCTGGATCTCTGCAACTCCGGTGAGAGTCAGGTTGGTGGCACCATCACCGGCTTCGAATCCGGAATAGAAAAGGTTGTCGGAGGCGATCTGGGAGGAAGATGGGGCTAAGTAGAAAATAAGAGCAAAGAAACATAGGACAAAATAGGACATGTTAGGTCCTAAGAGGATCAATTATGTTCGAATACGGGACGCAGTTGAAGATAGAGATTGGTGAAGATTGTTGTTGTTGAAGAAAGAAATATGTGGTTGATGAATAGGCATAAGAAAAAGATGAGGATTTAGATAATGAAGCATAGCAGAGCAGCCCATGGATGTGTTCATGGGCGCATCTTTATGTAAGAAGACTAAATTTTACTATTCAGTCACAGCGCTGTGACTGGGGAGATGAAGATGCATTTACTTCTGACACTGTTGAAGTTACTATAAAGTATAAAGTGAACACATTTATTTATGGACTGACCCAAAAGGACCATGTAAAAGATGAAGTATAAATTTTACCAACTAATTTAAGGAGGATTGCAGGGTGGATACATGTAAGCATCAGAAAATGAACGCGTTTTTCCTTCCGTTTACCGAAACCTTAAACGCTCACCTCATCTTCCATTCCTGTTGCCTTCGATGGTTGATGTGGCTCCGACCATGAAACTCTTGGTGCCACCCTTTTCCTCCTTTCTTCTCCTTCCCTCTTCCTATTCTCTCTGCTAATTATCGGGCCCCTTCTTTCTCCTTCATCTGAGCTATTCCACACATCCTCTCTTCGTCGAAGACAATGACCCATCTTTCAGTCGTGCTCCACCACCCATAAACCTGCTTGTTTGTCGGACATGCTCCGCTGCCTACCGTTTCTTAGTGTCGCATGCAATTTTGGTCGTATTCAAGGCCCCCAACTATATAGATTTGCATTCTCGCCTCTAACCAGTAAGATCTATCGGTCGGGCTCCGCCGGCGACTCCCACCACACGTTTCCCCCTTCCGGCCACACCTCCTAACGACGGACAACCACAAACATCCCCCCTCTTCGGCTTCACCTCTCGATGATGATGACGAACTGAGATCCTTCGGCTGAGCCTCTCCACCACGCTCTTCCAGTCAGATGATCAGATTTACACCCATATTTTGTTGGAGTTCCGTAGTCCGAATCTAATATTCCTCTCGCCTTCCCTGGTCACTGACGCGTTCTTCCTTCCGCCATCTCCTTCTGCACCCTTATCTTTTTTTCATCCTCCTCCAGCTACTCTTCGTTCTTCGCCATCTCCTTCCGCACTCTTCTCTTGTTGACGTCCTCCTCCAGTCGCTCTTTGTTCTCTGCCCTCTCCTCATTTAAGTCGGTCCGATCTGTCACCCTTTCCTACAAGCCATTCAGATCTACCGGGTTGATTTTGCATGCCCCGTTAATGCTTACGCCCGGTCGCATGCCTCTCCTCCCTTCTCCCTCGTTTGTTGGTAAATCTAGCGATTACCAATCAGATAAGCGTCGTCTAATTTTCAACCAACTTAGAGCATGTACATCGTGCGCATCTGAATCCCAACTGGAGGATGAAGAAGTCGAGGATCTGGCAGTTCAAGATCCGGAGTTGTTCAATTCGGCTCATATGTGAGAACTGACCGGTACGGGATCATGATCTCCTTCCCGCGAATGACACACTAACGCGTGGTGCTAAGGTGGAATAATAGTCGTTGGTTTGCCAACGACTGTTTTATTTATTTTTAATATATATATATATATATATATATATATATATATATATATATATATATATATATATATATATATAAATCAAGAAAAATTTATAAAAGTACCATAAAAATTCTTTTTACTGTCCACAGTTAGTTCATCTCTCCCACAAGAAAAAAATACACGTTTTCTGTAAGAACCGCCCCCGGTCGATCCCGGTCGAACCGGTGATTTCTGGCGAAAGTTGACTTTCGGCCGGAAAAGTCAACCAATGACTCCGGGAGTCATTCGGGATGTAAAACCCCGCCCTTTCAAAAAGGTTATTACTTTAAATAGGAAACGTCGGGGTGTATTTTTGCAATGAGTAATTTTTGAGAAGAGAAATAAAATAAAATAAAAAGAGAGAAAAACAAAGGGGGCTGGACTTGGAAATGGACCGGACTGGGCCATTTAGAGACTCGGCCGGCCCATTTCAGCTGATGCAAAGCCTGGCCCAAAGAGGGCAAGCTATATATTGGAGCAAACCCTAGCAAAGGGTTACTGTTCATCGTCCCTTCCCCCCCCCCCCCCCCCCCCCCCCCCTCTCACTCTCCCTCTGCGCGAAATCCGACCAAAGCTCGCCGCCGCTTCTCTCGTCCTCCTCCTCTCTCCGTGCAACAGAAGTGCCCTCACTCTCTTCCCCGACCTTCCCCCAAGTCTCCCTCTCCATTCGCAAGACGAGCTATCGCGCAAACTCAAACCGGCGCCGAAGACCCCTCGCTTCGGATTCGTTCTCTCCGGTCCAGCAACGAGTCGTCCCTCACTGTTTTCCTCCTCCTCGACCTCGAATCGACAGGTTCCGTTTCTCCCCAAGCTCGATTCGAGGGTTTTGCTCACAGAACCTCCGTCGACGAACTAGGGCTCACCGGATCTGCGTCTGAAACGAGCTTGGGCTTGCACCAGAACCACACCGTCGTACGTCCCGATCTCGCCAAGAGTTCTGGCGTCCTCTCTGCCTCCGTTTCTTTCCCTCGCGGTCTCACCTGACACCGTGGACGGCGTTCGGAGAAGGCGTCTCTCGCCGGAGCTGAGCAAGCTCGAGGACGAAGGCTGAACGGGCTTTTGGGCCTAGTTGGTTGGGCCAGACTAACGGAAGTGGGCCGGGACACTGGCCTGGATCAGACAGACCTTGAGCCAGGCCCAAGACCGGACGGGTCTGGTTCTTGGACCGGGTCTGGACCAGTCTGGGTCGGGTTGGGCTTGGATCCAGGTCAACCCGGTTCCAAAGAAAAATTGTTTTAAATCAGATTAAAGTAATGGATTTAATTATTTCAAGGTGAGTTTTTAAAAGATAATTTTTTGGGTTAAATCAGAGGACCTTGGGGACAATTACCGGTTTTGATTGGACTTTTTCTTTGTCAAATCTAGACGGGACTTCGCCCGAGATCAAGGGCTTGGACCCGAGCTAGAAGAACGAAGATCACGCCGGAACCCGTGTGAAGAACGGAGCGGTGACCACTCGAGCTTTTCATCAGATTTTTATTAGAGGAAGTCCACAAGGTAGGGAAAGTCCTAACTACTCGAGTAATTTCAATACTAGAACGCTTGTTAGGTTAATAAAATCGGAAAGGTCCTAGAATTGCCTATAGGATGCGAATAACTAGAATAATCGTCTTTCAATTATTAATAACCGGAATGTCTAGAATGCATGCTTAGGATGAAGATGACTAGTTTAACTCGTTTTCAATACTTGGGAACTGATTTACTGGTAGAGGGGATGTGAAGAGCTCTCGGATTAGTTGTGTGCTAGGTTCACATGCTTGGTTGATAGATATTAGGATAATCAGGAGTCTAATGGAACTAGTTTACTTTACTGTTGATTAGTTGAATGTTTACTTGATTGGGTGAATGATCGTATTGATATAATTGTTGATTGAACGGATGATCGAGTATGACTAGTTGTGCCAAGGGGTACAATCAGATGATCGATGTACCGATGGTTCGTGACAGGTACGTATGACGGTAAGTGTAATTGTGGGTATGAAGCCCGTGTGGTGTGTATTGATGAACATGTGTACTTCTAAGATTGAGGATTAAGTGACTGTCTTTGGTGTGTTGTGGTGAAATTGGGATTCGATAAGTGTTGGTTGTCGGATGTGTTATAATGTACGTTCTTTATTCTTATTCTTTAAATGTTTGTTTGTTTGTTTGTTTGTTTGGTTCGGTACTACACCGGGGGGGGGGGGGGGGGGGGGGGGTAATCCGGTGCCGTTGTGGTGGTTGGAGTTTGACAGAGACAGTGGGATACTGAGTGATGTGAGGAGCCTAAGGGCTCGGCAGATCCTGCGGGATATTGAGTGATGTGAGGAGCCTATGGCTCGGTATGTCACGCCCCAAATCCAGTTCTTGCCCGGATCCGAGGCATGACTAAGGATAAACGAATAAAAGACGGTAATTCAAAGTTTAGTTCTTAAAAATCTCCAATAATAACATTAGGATCGCAAGGCTGAGTTCATAACATAATAACCCTCCAGGGGTGCAATAATAAGCCTTCACGAGTTTTGGTCAAAACACGAAATAAGGAGTACGAAGTCTCTATCACGCACCCACACCGAGAAGCTCCCAAGCCTCTACTCCTCAAACAAGCCTGTAATCAACAGAAAATTCAAAGGGGGTGAGCTTACGCTCAGTAGGGAAAACGCACAACGAAGTGGACTTTAAACTCAACAGTTTCAACGGTAAAGTTAACGCATAACTCTTAACAATTACAAGCAAAGGATAAACCGATCAATGCCGTGGCACATGAGGTCACCACCCTCCAATCCACATCTTATGTGTCCTCTCGGATTTTCCCTCCAATCCAGAGGAGACGCATATCATTGGGACTATCGGAAACACCCTTCAGGGCACATATCGTCGGAAGTCTCAGAAACGTCTCCAAGGGATTTTAGGTCATCGGGAACCCAGGGCCATACTCCCATAGGAAGCGCACACGTGGGCAATTTAATAATAAGCAGTTAATAATTGAATAACGCACTCAACAGAAATTCGAGGTAATACAAACTCAATAACCACCAACCCAAGTCCACACACGGCTCAACCATCACCAATTCACCACAACACACAGTACACGAATCACGCAATCATAGCACACCAAATACACAATCCCAACTTACCGTTCACTTACCAGTTTCGAACCACCGGGGCATCGGTCACCTGATTGCACCGCTCGGTACAACCAGCCATACTCGATACCCCCAACAACCAATCAAGTAAAACGAGTAATCAACAGAATACAATCAACGAGCAAAAACGAGGATGATCAACTAAATCATAAAGCCTTCCAAAGAGCATTCAAACATGCAAATTTCACTAGTTTCATTTGACCCTTTAACCTATCCACTAAGCAATCAACAACCAAGCATGTGATCCTATCACGCAACTAATCCGAGGGCTTTGCCAAGGCTACTCTACCAGACAATCATATCCCAAGTATTAAAAGCGAATTACACTAGTGATTGGCATCCTAATCGGTCACCACTAGACTCTCCGGTTTTTAGCAGTTGAAAGACGATTAAGCTAGTTATTCGCGTCTTATAGCATGTCTAGGACCTTTTCCCATTTTATTAACTTAACAGGCATACTAGGCATCATAACGAGGGGTTAAGGCTTTCCCTACCTCGCGGTCTTACTCTAAAACACTCTGCTGAAGAGACGATCAGTCGCTCCCCCGTTCTTCACACGGAGACCGGAGCGGTCTTCGTCTGCTCGGCGATGTCCAAGCTCTCGGGAGAAGCCTGGGTTTACAAACAAACGGTCCACGGTCAGATCGGTTCCAGAAGTTCGGTTCTTTAGATTAATTGTTCGTCCTTTTCTTTAAAAAACGTCAAGTTAGTCCAAAAGTCGTTAATTCTCATTTAATTTAATTAAGTGAGTCTGTCCGACCCGGCCGACCCGAGTCCGTCCCGAGTCCGACCCGAAACCTGACCCGGATCTAGACCCGAGTCGAACCCGGACTCAGATTCAATCGGACCCAGGCCCGAGGCCCAAACTCGTCCAGGCCCGAGGCCCAACTGAACTCAGGCCCGAGTCCAACACAGGGTCTCGTGCTGCCGGAGCCGTGAACGGAGGTAGACGGGGCTAGGGTTCCGACGGACTCCGGCGAACTCTGGTGACGACGGCGGCGGTACGCCAGAAGCTCGAGAACGCGGAGGGGAGGTCGATTGGAGCGAGATCGAGTTCTCCCGGCCAAGTCTGACGGCCCAAGAGCTCGTCGGCGTGCAAGTTCCCGATCTGGAACTTGAGCACTCCGGCGACGCTCTCCAGTCCCGTCCGAAGCCAAGGCGAGCCCAGAGCTCGTGATTTCTGGCGAAGAAGAGGGTGAGGAAGGCGAGACTGGTGAGGAGCGACTCACCGGTGACGAGGAAGCCTGGAGCAGGCACGGCGTCCTCGAATCAACCCCGACGAGGGTTTCGAACGGACGAGGGGGCGGAAGGCAAAGGGGTTTTAGAGGGTGGGGTTCGTTTGAGGATGGAGTTTGATGATGGAGAGAGAAGATGAAGAGGAGCTGGAGAAGTAGAAGATGAGGACGGAGGTGGTGCGGCGGCGACACCGAACGACGGCGACAGCTCCGGTTTTGGGTGCGTGAAGACGAGGCTGCGCGAGAGGGAGAGAGGTCCCTCGGTAGTCGTGCGTGAAAATGGCTTCAGAAACGGCGCACCACCCTTTTAAGGCTAGGGTTAGGGCTCGAAATGGACTGGGCTCGGTTCAGCGCGAGTCAGGCCCAGTCCGGGTCTGATGGCCCAATCCTGCCAGAATTTCCTTGCTTCTTTTTTTTTTTTTTCACACAACCCCCCCACGTTTTAGCTCGGACTTTAATACCCTTTTTAAACGAAGTGGGTTTTACACGGTAGATCCTACGGGATATTGATTGATTATTGGAGCCTGAGAGCTCGGCAGATCCTGCGGGATATTGAGTGATGTGAGGAGCGGCAAATCCTGCGGGTTATTGAGTGGATTATTTCATGAGAGATAGTTACTGAGGTTTCACCCAAGGGCGAGCGTCCCAGTGTAGCACCACCTTGGTTCCCTATGACATATGGTCCTTTGGAGGCATTTCCGGGAATCCCGATGATAAGCGCCCATTTGGGATTGTTTCCGGTGCCCCAACGCATGTGCCTCCTCTGGACCGAGGGAAAATCTGATATGATATGGATACTCTGGCGGATCGGTATATGGGAACCGAGGTGATCCCAGAATCTATTCATGGATCGGAGGCTTGAGAAAGCAAGTGTTTGGCGTGATATCAATTACTCCCATTTTAATCGTTACGTTACGTTTTAGTATTTTCATGGAATCTTTTAAGCTACGGTTATCGTCGAAAAAGCTATACTATTTCATTTCACTGATCCTATGGTCTTTCATTGATTACTAGTGTTTACTCGTTTCCAGTTGTGATGGTTTTCCATCTTATTATAATGTTCTTTATTTGTTCGCTGGGAAGTTATCGTTATGCACTATTGTTCTCGTTGCTTTTTATTTGTTTAGTATAGCTTCTGGTCTAAGAGTTTTAAGCACTTTGGGACAACGAACTAAAGCAGTTTTATTATTAAACTTGGAGGCTAAAGTTGTTTACGATTTTCCCTACTGAGCGTAAGCTCACCCCTATTTGTTTATCTGTTGTGTGTACAGGTGTACTTGAGATTTGGGAAATTCGAGGCTCGGGAGCTTCCAGATGTCTCGAGGGTTGTATTAAAGGTGTAATGGTCCACATTGTTGAAATTTATTTACCTTTTGGTACCTGTCAAGTTTTGACACCTTATTTGATTTTTTTGATTGAGTTATTGAGAAATTCTTTGGACTCGCTTCCAGTTTTAAAAGAATTTATTACAGTTTTACTACCTTTATTTCGATTGTTTCCGGTCACGTCTCGAGTCCAGCCAAAACCAGATTTGGGGCGTGACACGGGACCTTTTTGGGACCCAAATAGCTTAGCCGTCGTTACGGTTAGCTTAGTTGGGTCGTTTCCTTTCTAATGACTAATTTTACGAAAAAGTCAATTCTATGTCAACGGAGCCAAATTCGGAACTTTATCGAATTTAATTCAACTGTGTTGGAAAATGCTAAGGATCAAGGTGGACCCACATGGACATGTGTCCATAGTGGCTTGTAGGAGAAGAAATGGGTTTATAATGACCCATTTGCCCTCTTATGTGCCAAAATAGAAGAAAGGGAGCAAGGAGGCTTTTTAGTTAATTCAACCTTAACTGTTGGCCGAAAATCACACAAGAAGGAGAGAAGTTGAAGACACCATTGCTTGGAGAAGAAGATAGTGAAGAAAGGAAGCAACTTTAAGGGGTTTTCATTACCAAACCTCTCCAAAACACCTTCATCTTCATCCCCAAGGTAAGTAAGCTATAACAATCTACTTTCAATCAATTTGGGGTTATGGGTTTCCATAGAAATTGCATGAACTTGTTGGGTTTTGAGTTATTTGTTGTTAGATGATTGTTTAGTGAAGAGAAGTGGAAGTTTTAGCTAGAAATCTTGTGGGTTTTGATTGTTTTGATGAAACCCATTATGGGTATTGAAGTTTGGGGGTTTTGGTGACTGATTTTGGAGTTTGATGAGGTAAGAAATGGAGTTTTTGAAGTATATTTTTCGTGGAAACGAAGTTGGGGGAAGAAGAAGTTGGGTTCTGCCCAGTTTGGCACAGAAAGGGTCTCTGGCCGGCCCCTTTGAGGGGCACAGTCCGGGTTCCTGACTGGCCCTCTGAGGGGCACGGTCCGGGCCTGGTGCCGGGCCTCTGAGAGGCACGGTCTGGGCCTATGGGCCGCCCGGAACGGGCCTTGTCCGGCCCAATTTTCCTTTGGCCCAAGTTTTTAAGTGTTAGGGGTAATTTAGGAATTTCTCTTTAAAACCGCTTGATTGTTTATTAATTCTAGTATTAATTTATGATCCTAGACGTCGTTCCCGAGCACTAAGGAGGAGACTACTAGACCGCTCTTGTGACTAAGCGTTTGGATAGCATTCGAGGTAGGGAAGAGTAGTAATTACCGTTTTAAATAATGAATGTTAATAGTATGTATATATGACGTTAATAACCGGTAAAGTCTTAGCTTGCATGTAGGATGTGATTCACTGGTACTCGCATTTTAAATTATGGGAATTGTCGTGCTGTAGAATCACTTGTGGTGTCACGCCCCAAATCCGGTATTGACCAGACCCGAGACGTGACTTAGTGAATTTAAATAAAACAGTAAAACGAGGGAAACACCCATAGCCACAAACACAACAACACTCGTTCAATCCAAACATTTTCACAACACGCAACTCGTAACCCATGCACGGTCTCGGGAGCAACCCGCTCGGCCCGGCGTAGCCGCACGCAACTTTCCCCTAACACACGGTCAGGAGGGGAGGTCGACCCCATCGCGGCACACAACGTTTTACCGATCGACGGAAGGCAGGGAAATCGCCTCTTCGCGGGCTGGACCCTCGCGACATCGCGGAACAACCTCATCGCGACACAACACAACGTTTTACCGAGTTCTAGTCGGAAGGTAGGGAAACCACCTCTTCGTGGGACACAACGTTTTACCGACTCACGGTCGGAAGATAGGGAAACCACCTTTCTCGTGTAACCACAGTACACACAAGCCTCACACTTTACCGATCACGCTCCAGAAGGTACGACTCACCTCTCGGGCACAACTCAAAATGAATATCACCAGAGCAATCACAATCAAAATCACACTCACAGGTAATCACAGTACCAAACCACAATCACGATCACATCGGTCTATCCCTCACCCGACCATATCATAACCAATGATTCACATCATAACAATCACGGCACACTTGCCCACACATAGCAATGACATGTTACATCGAATATAATACGCCTTGACCCTTAATTACACTCACAACTATTATGTACTTACCATCACTTATCGACACCACACTCCACGTGGTAACCCCATCGGTTTAACCGGTATTCTTTCCCCCAACATCCCCAATTCAACATATCATATAACAAGAAATAACCACTCAAGTCACCAACATGCATCGTTAGATCAATTCTACTCGTTTTCGTGTTCGTTATTTATTAACCGTTCAACAGCACAACACCAAGCAGATACATACAGCAAACAGTCCTACAGGCGCGACATGGCCCGATTCTACCAGCACGGCAATTCCCAAGACTGAAATCGTAAAAGTTCACTGTTTAGATATCTAGCTAGTTATTCACATCCTACATGCATACTAGTTCTTTTACCAGTTATTAGGTTTCCCTATATGCATTCTAGTACATCCGTAATAGAGCGGGTTTCGAGGTAATCCCTACTTCTCAAATCTCTATCTGGGTCGCCTAGATGCTGACGTCCTGGCCAACTTCGGTCTTCTCCGTGCTCGGGGTAAAGGCCTGGGTTTAACAAAAAGGGACGGGTGTCAGTCCCGGTCCAGTCCGTAACGGTCCTCTAATTATTAAATTGAGTCCAGTAGTTTGTTTGTCCAAACGTCCTTTAAAAGTCCGATAGTCTTTGAAATTATCCGATTTTAAGTCAAATATTTAATTAATATTTTAATAAACTGGTCTGACCCGGATCCGACCCGAGTTCGAAACCCGGACACGAATCTGACCCGAGTCCGACCCACCCAGACTCAAACCCGGACCTGACCCGAGCCCGACCCGGACTCGGTCCAGACCCGGGTCAAGACCCTGTACAGGATCCGGACCCAAGCCCGATCCACGTCCAGGCCTGAGGCCCAGATCAGTCCAGGCCCATGTCTAGGGCCCGTGTCCTTTGTCCGTGTTGAACCAAGCCCAAACTGACTGAAGCCCAAGGCTCGTCCGAGGAGAGCTAGGGTTTGGTCTTCGTCCGGTTTCACTCCGGCGGCGGCGGCGGAGGAGCTCGAGGGAGTTCTTCACGGCGGCAAGGAGCGTCAGGAACTCAGGAGAGGCGGGGGAAGATGATGGTCCGAGGCTGGAGCCTCTCCGGCCAGATCTAACGCCGTGAGAGCTCGCCGGAGAGGGAAAACCCTAGATCTGGAGCGTTGCCGGCGAACTTCTCTCTGGAAAAACCCGAACAAAATCGACCTCTCACGGTTCGATTTTTGGTTAGGGAAAGACGGAAAGAGGTCGGAAAGAGGCTCACCGGTACAGGACTAGGTCTGAAGAAGGCACGGTGAGCTCGACGGTGCGACGGCGTGGTTCGATTCAACGAAGAAGAGTAAAGGGCCGGGGGTTTTTTGGGTTTCTGAAGGCGCGGAGGTAAGGGAAGGTTGGGGTTTGGTAGACATGAGAAGAAGAAGAAGAAGAAGAAGAAGAAGAAGAAGAAGAAGAAGAAGAAGAAGAAGAAGAAGAAGAAGAAGAAGAAGAAGAAGAAGAAGAAGAAGAAGAACAAGGAGAAGAAGAAGAAGAAGAGACGGGCGGTGCTTGCACGGCGGCGATTTCTTCTAGATCTGGTTCGCGAGAGTGAGCTGCGAGAGGAAGGAGATGCACGGGGAAGCGTTCGTGAAACTGAGGCACAGAAGAGTCGCGATAGGGTTAGATCGCGTGGTCTTGGGCCCTGGCTCGTGGGCTTGACAAGCGCGCGTTGGGCCTGGTCTGGCTCGGCCCAAAGTCAGGGTCTGGGCTGGCCCAGGCCTAAACCCTTCTCTCTCCCTTTTTTTTCTTTTTTTTTTTGAAATCGATCCAAAATCCAATTCGTTCTCCAACCTTCGACGCTCCAAATAATAATATAAAAACTTAACTTTTCAAGTCTTTACATGTGGCCATGTCCTGCCTTGGGATTTGTGTGCTTGTTGTGTTGGTTGTGGATAGTAAACCTTTAATGTCGACGTTTAGTATATTCCTTGGTTAGTTTAAGAATCATGTTATGCTATTAGGATGTGATGAATGTGATATGAATTGTGGTCTCGTGATATGTTGAGTGAATGAGTGTGATGAATGTGATATGAATTGTTGTCTTGTGATATGATCGGGTGAATGATAGACTGATGTGGCGTGCTTGGTGAGTTGTGTCGGTAAGCTTGGTGGTATGATAAGTTCGGTGTATTATGTTCAGTATGGTGTTATGTGGTGTGACTTGTACCCCGTGCGACGGGAAGATACCTGACCGAGGTGTGTGCCGGTCCGGTATGTTTGTTATGAGATTTGCCCCGATGTGCGTTTTCGGGAAGACATCTAGACCGATGGGTATTCCGGTACGATGTATGTTGTTTCACCCCGATGTGCGTTTCCGGGAAGACATCTACACCAATGGGTATTCCGGTATGATGTATGTTGTTTCACCTCGATGTTGTGTGTCTGGGAAGACATCTAGACCGATGGGTATTCCGGTATGATGTATATTGTTTCACCCCGATGCTGTGTATCCAGGAAGACATCTAGACCGATGGGTATTCTGGTATGATGTATATTGTTTCACCCCGATGTTGTGTGCCCGGGAAGACATCTAGACCGAGGGTGTATTCCGTTCTGATGTATTTGTTTCACCCCGATGCTGGATTTCTGGGAAGATATCTAGACCGAGGCCGTGTTCCGGTACGATATGTTGAGTTGCGTGTGTGGGTCGGAGTATCATGGTGTACTTGGCTTATGTCTGTATGTTGTCGGGTTTGAGTGATGTTCGTAGTTGGTGTCGTTGCAGAATGTTCTGTTGTTTGTATGTGCGTTCTCTTTGTATTGGATCTAGTGTCGATAATGGTGTTCTTCTGTTTGTTTTTGTTTGTGTTGTCGTTTACTAGTATGCTTATTGAACGAGTAATTATGGTGACGGAGCAGAAGTCTATTCCCTTTACTACTTTTTCCTACTGAGCGAAAGCTCACCCCCTCTGTTTGTTACTGTTTTACAGGTTTCGATCGTGAGTCGGTTTAGAGGACGTCTCAGAGCTCGGGAGCTCATCGAGAGTCTGGGGATTTATCTTTTTGTAGAGACGTAGTTCCTTTTTGCACCAAACCTTGTTTTTCCTTGATTATATTTTGAGCGTTTGACTCGTGATTTTGGTTATGAACTATTCGGAGATTTATGTTGTTTAAACTTATTTTTATTATTATTTATTTATTATTTTAGTTCACGTCTCGAGTCCGGTCAAAACTGGATTTGAGGCGTGACAATTTGGTATCAGAGCCTGGTTGTTTTTCAAAACTTCGGACCGTACGTCGGTTAGGTGGGTAGTGGGTCACTAGGTTTCCTTAGGGTGTCGTTTACGCAAGTCGGAAATTGTGAGAACTGCCCCTGGTCGATCCCGGTCGAACCGGAGGTTTTCGGCGAAAATTGACTTTTTGCTGAAAAAGTCAACCGATGACTCCGGGAGTCATTCAGGACCTTTCTGGGGCCCAAAGAGCTTAGCCGTCGTTACAGTTAGCTTAATTGGGCCGTTTCCTTTCCAATGACTGTAATGTTGGGAAAAGTCAACCCGGGACCTTTTATCGGTCAAACGCAGTCCGATTAGAAACTAAATCTATTCAATTAATTGTGCTAGAATTAATTGAGGAGTGGTGGTCCCCACATGGACACTTGTCCATGTTAGCTTGGAAGGAAAGAAATGGTTGCATTTTGACTCTTTTACCCCTAAAATTGGTCATATAAGGCTTTTGGGCACAAGGGGCAATTGAGTCACTTCACTAATAGGTTATTAAAGGGACAATTTTGTGAACATTTTAGGACCATTGTTTGTGTTGGCCAAAAATCACCTAGTGAGGAGAGAGATAGAGCCTTCCATGGAAGCTTGAGGGAGAAGCAAGGAAAAGGAGGAGGCTTTTGCTCGTTCTTACCTCCAATCACCTCACAAACCTCACTTTCTTCATCTCCTTTCAACCCTTAAGGTGAGTATCTAATCCATTTTCGTTTTGGGTTGACTTTGATTAATGGGTTTGGGAGAGTAATGCTAGAAGTGGTGGAGTTTGAGGTTTGTTGATATTAGATGATGATTTTGTGGATAGAAGTGAAGTTGGGTGATGAAAATCTCTTGTTTTTGAGTAGTTTTGATGAAACCCATTGTAGGTATTGAAGGATTGAAGTGGTTGGTCTGTTTTGGAGGTTTAAGAGTTCTTCAATGGAGTTTTGTGGAGAAAACTCGTGGAAAACGAAGTTAGGGAAGAAGGGGGTCTGCTCTGGTCTGGCACGGAACGGGGCTCGGAGAGGGCTTGGTTCCGGCACGGAACGTCGCATGGACTGCGCCAGGTTCCAGCATGGAGTGCCGCACGGACCGGGCCAGGGTTCGGCACGGTGTGCAGCACGGATCGTGTCTGGTCCCGGGCCGGTCTACAGCACAGACCGTGCCTGGTTCCGGGCCGGCGTGCCGCACGGGCCGTGCCTGGTCCCGGGCGGGTCTGTGGCACGGGCCGGGTTGGATACCGGGCGGGTCTGTGGCACGGGCCGGGTTGGATATCGGGCCGGTGTGCTACATGGGTCGGGTCGGGTACCGGGCCTCTGGGCCATCCGGATTGGGCCTCATTTCGGCCCATTTCCCGTTTTAGCCCATGTTTGGACGTTCGGGCTTATTTTAGTTGTTTCTCATTTAAAACGCAACTGAATTGGTATTGATTCGCGAATTGTTTTGTGATCCAAGACTTCGGAACCGAGCTTGACGGAGGAGGAGACCCTTGGATCTCGTGAAGTGGAGGAGGAAGCTAGCCAGGTCGTCCGTAGCTTGGATTGGAGTGCTTTTGAGGTAGGGAAAGAAGCGAATACCAGTTTAATTGCGGGAAGTCACTAGTATGCATATAGGTTGCAATTACTTGTTTTAATTATTAGAATTGCATGATTCGGATGTGAGGAACGAGTGGAATGAGGGATAGATTACGTGTCATGTCGAGTCGTAAGTTTGGGACTGTTGTGCTTTAGAAATGCATGCGGGCCATGTTGAGCCCTTAGATGCATGATGTGTGACTTAGCCGTTGCTAGATTGAGAAGCATGATATGTTATACTCGGTGTAGCATGTTGTTGCTATGTTTGGGCAAGTGTGTCATGCGTGATGTGATGTGAACCATTGATTGTGATATGATCGAGTGAGTGATAGACCGATATGTGTGTTATGGTGAGTTTGCTCGGTTGGTACACCATGGTCGAACTATGGAATTATGATTCGTGTTATGCTCTTGATGTGTGTTCCAAGAGGAGTTGTAATCGGTGTGATACCTACACCGAGGGATAATTCCGGTGTAGGGTATCGATGCCAAGGATGGCGTGATCAGTACCCCGATGACCTGTGGTCCGGGAAGACGTCCGACCGTGGTGTGTGCCAATCTGGTACGTGTTGTGAGTAATGCCCCGAGTCTGTGTGATGGGAAGACATCTAACTGAATGTATTGCCGGTCGAGGATGTTACCCCGAGTCTCAGTGACGGGAAGATATCGGGACTGATGTTGTGTGGTCAGGTACGATATAAGTGGCTGTGTGCACTCGGTGATGTTGGAAACTGTTACGGGATTTGTGTTTGTTCCGCTGTGTGTTCTATGCCTGCTATTTGGATGTGTGTCGCTGTTTTAAGTGTGATTATTGTCTTGTGAGAGTGATTAGTGGTTGATAACTTCCCGCGGACGTTGTTAGTAGTTATGCTTTGCTAGTATGCCCTAATTGGACGGTTACTCGTGGTGGTGAACGAATGTTCATAACCTTAACTACTTTTCCTACTGAGTGAAAGCTCACCCCTTTGCCTTGTTGTTTTTCAGGTCTTGAGCGCGACTTATGCTAGCGGGATTCTTGGCGCTTGGGAGCTAGCGAGGGTCTTGTTTAGATTTCTAGAGACGTACTGTTTTTTTAAACTAAACACTTATTTACTGTTTATTTTATGAGCTGTTCACTCATTTTATCGGAGTTTTGGATTTCGGAGTATTATTTAAAACTTATCTCATTTGAATTGCTTAAATTAATTATTGTTTTAAGTTCACGTCTCGAGTCCGGTCAAAACCGGATTTGGGGCGTGACAGAAATGTCATGCGCGTAGATCCGAGATGACGAGAATCTCGGGTAATGAAGTGCCTTGTTTGTGTTTGCCCTGTACTGTGTTATGTTGTGTGCCTTGGTTGAACTGTTGTGCCGATTGATTGAGATCGAGGTTGACGTAGCGAGTGATGCTCGAACTTTATTCTGACTTGTTGTCTTGGTTGAGTGATTGTTTAGTGGAGTGCCGCCTTGTCCGCCGTTGATTGATCGGTTAAGTTTGAAGTGTTGACTTGCCGAGGGGTGCTCGTGTGACTACCGAGATGGATAATTGTGATGACTGATGCATGCTGTGATTGTGTTGAGTGCTTTATGCAGGATGCGAGTTGAATGTCCCGCGTAAGCGGATGGTTAGTGGAATTTTTAAACGGGTCATGTCCAAATTTCTGCAAAACTGAAGTGTTTGTACGTACCATCACGATCCGACTCAGGGGCGCCACTATAGTCGAACGTGATGGGGGGATGTCAAGTGGTTACAACGTAATTCGGGGACACCTGAACCGGGTGGTAACGACATGATGTCGACATGAATGTTATGTTAGAAAGAGCAAGTGTTAAGAACCTTGAAACTAAGCTGATATTGGTATTTGTGGAGTTGTTGGGTAACGTGAACTGTAGACTGTGTGGTTGCCTTTTGTGAAATTGTTGTGACGTGAATTGTGGAGTGTGTGACTCTTGTGTGGAATTGTTGAACCGTATGGCTGAATTGTGTGACGTACAAGTGTACGGGTTTCCCTGTTGTGTGAGACTAGTTATGACTATGCTAAAAGCAGACTTGTTGTTGGTCCAAGTATGACCTTTGTGAAACGTGTGTGAACATTAGTGTTTTAAGAGAATCGCTTTATACGAAATTAAGAAACTGAACATGTGCTTTTCCGTGTAGCGGATATACGACGACACCTACCTACGTACCCCGAGGCACTAGGAGCCGGCCAGTTAGGGGTTGAGGGCAGCCACCTGCCATTGGGTCGGTAGGGGCAACCAGTGCCCAAGGTGACTCCGCTGAGGAGCACGTGAGAGGTGGTGCGGGATCGTCAGGGCTACCGCCCAGAGGCTCTCCGGTCGCAGAGCCGACCCAGGTGACCACTCTGGAGGAGCTGGTTCGCACAGTTCAGAGTCTCGCGGCGATCATCGCCCAGAGAGAGGCTGTAGCCCCGGCACCGGAGGTAGTGCCTGCCACTGCAACTGCTACTGTGAGGCCGAGTCTGGACGATAGGTACACAACTCAGGCGCTGAGGGACTTCCTCAGGCTGGGTACTCCTGTCTTTTCCGGGGAGCCAGATCATGAGGCAACCGAGAGATGGCTGGAGAAGATCACCCGCAACTTGGATACGTCGGGGATCGTGGATGGCCACATAAGAGTATCCTTTGCAGCGTTCCAGCTGAAGGATGACGCGTACCATTGGTGGCAGCGTGAGCAGATCAGGGTTGGAGACGACTTTCAGTTGTTCGACAGGCTGTTCGTGGAGCAGTATTTCCCGAGATCAGCCCGTGAGGACAGACACCAACAGTTCCTGGAGATTCGTCAGAGGGGGATGACTGTATCGGAGTGTGAGGCGAAGTTCACCTCCCTATCTCGCTTCGCACCAGAGATGGTGCCGACCGAGGCACTCCGATGTAGATGATTCGAGGGGGGGATCCTTCCATCGATCGTGGACCGAGTCACTGCCTTGAGGACTGAGGTGTACACCGAGCTAGTGGACCAGGCACTGGCAGTGGAGCGACACTTCCGAGAGACCGTCAGGGCTCGGGAGAGAAGGCCGAGACCGAGTGGCTTTTTGAGGCCGTCTGAGGGCCGAAATCCGAGGAGGCAGAGGATCTCAGGATCTTTCCGGCCACAGCCCCAGTCTGGTGGGATGCGACAGGTCGGAGCAGTGGCGTCTGTGGGACCTGCCCCGTTAGAGAGGTTGTGCCCCCTGTGCAGGTAGCTGGGTCATCTGGTCCGAGATTGTCCGAGGAGTAGTGGACATGTAGATCGCCCAGCGGGTCGTCCGACGAGGGTCGAGGAGAGGCTGCTGCCGATTAGAGGACATGCTACCAGTGCGGCCGACTAGGACACATCTCTACTGTGTGTCCCGACCGGTTTGGAGGAGTGTCAGCACACCAACCACATCAGACGCAGTCCCGCCAGGCACCTTCGTTCCGCCCGCGTCAGGCTCAGGCTCCAAGAGCCCCACGGCAGGCAGCGAGTGCGCCAGCACCCGGACATCAACATAGGGCTCCGCAGTAGATGACCCTTCCACCACCTCCGAGGGGAGGACCACGTGCACAACAGGGCCGGGTGTATGTTGTCACTAACTCCCGAGCAGAGGGACGTCACTCCGGTCATGAGACCACTCAGGGTATGTGCTTTCTTTACAATTCATGGGCGTCGTTCTTATTTGATACTAGGGCATCACATTCTTTCATCTTTTCTACTTTCGCTGATATGTTGGGGTTAATGGTAGAGCCTTTGAGTCGACCATTGTGTCTTGACACCCCAGTTATGGGCGATGTAGTCCTGGGTGGTGTCTTTCGTGCATGTGAGATTAGAGTAGCTGATTGCCCCTTTCTTGGTGATTTTCTTATGTTGGACATGACGACATTTGACGTTATCCTGGGGATGGACTGGCTCTGTGAAGACCGCTCCGGTAAAAAAGTTTAATTATTTAATTTTATTCGGTCGGAACATCGAGGTTGAAATTTGGGTTCGGTTTTGGTAACGACGAGGTTGAAATTCTGTTTAAATTTTAATTCGTTTTAAAAAAAAGAGGTTAAAGGGGTCGGACCGGATCCAACCAGCAGACCCGGCCGAGCAGGCCCGCCCCGGACCCAGTTGGGTCTCCTTCGTTTTGGGCCGTGTGGCCCAGCACACTACCGAAGCCCAAAGCCTCTGAGCTAGGCCCGTTTAGCCAAGCCCTTTTCGTGGCTCTGGTATAAAAGTCGGAAGTTAGGGTTTTTTACCCCAACTCTACCTCTTCAATGCCGTTTTCCCTCTCCCCTTCGAACCCGATCCTCTCTCCTCTCCTGACCGGCTTCTCCGTCAGCCAAGCCACGCCGCCACCGTCCCTCGTCCTCACGCTACCACCTCCAGCTCCCTCGCCCCCACGCCGCCACCGTCTCCCTTTCCCCTCCGCGCGTGACATCACCCTCCCTTCCCTTGTCTTCCTCGCTCTGACGATCCCACCGCCGTCCTCTCCGACCCTCCCGCACCGCCGTCCTCTCTTCCTCCTCGCCACCGCCTTCACCGTCCGAAATTCGCTGCCGCCGAGCCCTCGTCCCGAGCTCCTTGCTGGCGAGCTCGACGGATCTGGGACGGAATCGCCACATCCGTCCTTATCTGAGGCGAGAGAGAGCCGTCCCTGTCGTACTCTGCCGCTCCCGTGACGACCTTCACCTCCCCGACGTCGTCTCTTTTCCCCACGGTGAGATTCTCACCCTTGGGGTTTGGTCGCCAGCGATATCGTCGCCGGTGGTCGGCCGGTGTCAAAACCGAGCTCCTCTCCCTTCTTTCTTTTCCTGGTTTTTGTGGTTTGTTCCCGAGCGTGTTCATCTCTGGGAAAATCTGACAAATCTGGACTTGAACCTTTGAGAATGGAAAAGATCAGAAAAGGAATTTGAAAAGAAATTAAAAGAAAATAGTTTCAGTTTCGATCTGTTGAAAACCAAAAAGAAAATGGAAGTTGAAACAGTTTTAATTTAATATTAATAAAAGAAAAAAAAGGGATTTTGGACTTGAACGAACCTGGAACGATTTTGGAACCTGGACGTTTACAACAGACTGTTAATCGAACTTGGAACGGGACAAAAGCGGAACACTGAATCGGACATCGGGAATCATACCCGAAACCTGTACCTCGGGAATCTGCCCGGGTTCTGAGTTCGGTGCACGGGTGCTCAAACCCGATTCGTCGTAATCCCGTTTTTAGCCTGCTCGAGTCTGAAAGACAACTTTTGAACTTAAAACGAAACCGTCATAACCTTTTAGATTAATTTGTGAAACCGGTTTTAATTGTAGCTTTCTGTGTAAAGTAGAGTCTGACTTCGATCGAAGAGAAGACCAGAGGTAGCGAGCCAGGACGTCAGTAGCTAGGAGACGTAGCTGTCGGTTCTCCTTGAGGTAGGGAAAGTAGCGAATACCAATTTTATTACGGAAAGTTACTAGTATGCATGCTAAGTAATAATAATAAAACCGAAAAGATCGTAGTATGGCATGTAGGATGCAAACAACTAGCGTAGACATATGAACTGTGAACATT
Organism: Erodium maritimum; assembly: GCA_963921825.1. Taxonomy (NCBI): domain Eukaryota; kingdom Viridiplantae; phylum Streptophyta; class Magnoliopsida; order Geraniales; family Geraniaceae; genus Erodium; species Erodium maritimum. Next base: position 18,041,321 of record OY997590.1, read on the forward strand.
TACATTTTCTGCCTTGGGAATTGCTGTGCTGGTAGAACCGGGCAATATCGTGCCTGTAGGATTGTTGCTGAGTGTATCTACTGTTGTGCTTTGTGTTGTTTGGTTGGGTATTGAATAGCGAACATGAAAACGGATAGGATTGAACTAGTGATGCATGCTGATGACATGTGTGGTTATTTACTATTAATTGATATGTTGAACTGTGGGACGGTTGGGGATTTGATGTCGGTTAAGCCGGCGGGGTTACCACGTTGAACGTGGGGTCGATAGTGATGTTAAGTACATGACGGTTTGAGTGTGCTTAAGAGTTTAATAATATTATTACTCGGTGTTGCATGATTGTGACTGTTTGTGGGCAAATGTGTCGTGTTTGTTGTACTGTGAACCCTTGGTTGTGACATGGTCGGGTGAGTGATAGACCGACGTGCTGTGTATTTGTGGTAAGACTGTTGGGCTCGGTGAGCCGAGTTTGATCTGTGGCATTTCGATGCGTGATTGTTATTTTGTTGTGTGTTCCTTGACGATGGTATTCCGGTTGAGATTGGGCCTACGGGTCGTGTTTGGGGCCGACGGGCCATAATGTGGTTGGGGCCTACGGGTCGTGTTGGGTCTGTGGGTCGTGTTGCATAGGGCCGACGGGTCGGAGCCGACGGGCCACATCATATCATATTGCATAGGGTCGACGGGTCGGAGCCGACGGGCCAAATCATATCATAGTGGGCCTACGGGTCGTGGTTTGGGCCTACAGGTCGTGGTTGGGCCTGAGGGTCGTGTTGGGCCTACGAGTCGTGATGGGCACTGGGTGCCGTGTTTCAGCCTCAATGATCTATGGTCCTTTGGAGACGTTTTCGAGAGTCCCGACGAATGCGTCCTCATAAGGATGTTTCCGGCATTCTCGACGTTATACGTCTTTGTGACGTTATACGTCTCCTTTGGATCGAGAGGTAGTCCGATGGATGCTTGACCTACCGGTTTGTTAAGATGGTATTGGGCTGTGTACAGTCGGCGAAGTTTCGTGTATTGTGGTACGGGACGTGTGTACTGATGGTTTTGTGTTGGTTGCGTTTGCTGGTTGTTATTAGGTTATTGTGTGAAAGTCGTCGTTAAGATTATTGTAAGTTTGGTTATGAACCCCAGTTTGGCAGTTAGTTGTGCTGTACTAGTATGCCCTAATTGGACGGTTACTCGTGGTGGTGAGCCGATGTTCATTACCTTAACTACTTTCTCTACTGGGCGAAAGCTTACCCCTTACATTGTTGATTTTCATGTGTTGAGCGGGATTTGTGCTAGCAGGACACAGCTGAGCTTGGGAGTTGGCGAGGGTCCTAGGCTAGTAGGTCTAGAGACGTGCGTTTGTTTTTAAACCGAACTTTGTATACTGGGTTTTGTGAGCTGTTAACTTTGTCAATTGTTTTATTATCACTTTTGAAATTTTATCTTTCGTAATTTTACCGTGTTTTTTTATTATTTTAAGCTCACGTCTCGAGTCTAGTCAAAACCGGATTTGGGGCGTGACAGGCTCGCGAGGTACCGGGCGTCGATCGACTGCTATCGGCGGCAGGTGACAATGGTTTCGGGTGACACGATCATCTTGTGTACTGGGAGTAGGAGCGGAGTCCTCCTGTCAGCTTTGACCATGGGAGATGAGGTGGCGATCGAGCCGAGCAGAGAGCTACCACGAGTAGTGTGTGAGTTCGTGGATGTATTTCCGAAGGAGTTGTCAGAGTTATCGCCAGTGCGGGAGGTTGAGTTCAGGATTGACCTGATGCCGGGGACGGCGCCGATATTGATGGCTCCGTACCGGTTTGCACCAGCCGAGTTGGTCGAATTGAAGCGACAACTCGAGGAGCTTCGGGAGAAGGGTTTTATCCGTCTGAGCAGTTCGCCGTGGGGAGCGCCCGCGCTCTTTGTGAAAAAGAAGGGCAGAGCATTGAGGATGTGTAGCGATTACCGGAAGTTGAATCGGGTCACGGTGAAGAATCGCTACCCGATGCCGAGGATCAACGACTTGCTTGATCAGCTGAGAGGAGCGACGTGTTTTTCGAAGATCGATATGCGATCTGGGTACTATCAGTTGAGAGTTCGGGAGGAGGATGTGGAGAAGACCGCGTTTCAGACGCGCTATGGGCACTACGAGTTTCTGGTGATGTCGTTCGGGTTGACGAACGTGCATGCAGCGTTCATGGATCTGATGAACGACATTTTTCGGTCGTACTTAGACCAGTTCGTGGTGGTGTTCGTAGATGACATTCTGATCTACTTGCCGAGTGAGGAGGCGCATGTGGAGTATTTGAGGACGGTCCTGACCTTGTTGCACACTCACCAATTGTACGGAAATTTGGAGAAATTCGAGTTTTGGCTCGCTGAGGTGAAGTTCCTCGGGCATGTTGTGTCCCGAGAGGGTATACTGTTCGATCCGGCGAAGATCGATGCGGTTTTGAAATGGGCACGGCCCACGAGTGTCTTTGAGATCCGCAGTTTCCTAGGTTTGGCAGGATACTACTGACGGTTCGTCCAGGATTTCTCACGTCTGGCCGCGCCGATGACTTCGCTGACGCGCAAGGGAGCCGAGTTTGTGTGAACCGAGGGTTGTGAGCGCTCCTTTACCGAGCTGAAGGCTCGTCTGTCTACCGTACCCGTGTTGATCGTGCTGGAGCGCGGAATTGGATATGATGAGTATTGTGATGCGTCCGGTGAGGGATTGGGCTGTGTGTTGACGCGGTCAGGAAAGGTAGTTGCTTATGGCTCCAGACAGCTGAAGATAGATGAGCGAAACTACCCTACCCATGGCTTGGAGTTAGCAACGATCGTATTCGCGCTGAAGAGATGGCGACATTACTTGTACGTCGAGAGGTTTCGGGTGTTCTCGGATCACAAGAGTCTCAAGTAAATCTTCTCTCAGCGAGACTTGAACATGCGCCAGAGGCGGTGGATGGAGTTACTTGAGGAGTACGACTTCGAGCTACTTTACCATCTGGGTAAGGCGAACGTCGTTGTTGATGCCCTGAGTAGGAAGTCGATTTATTACCTTGCTGGTATATCAGTCCAAGAGTGGGACATGATGGGAGAGTTGAGTACGTTTAGGCTTGAGCTAGATGAGATTACTGGTGGCATGGCCATGTGTTCGCTAGTGGCTCAACCCACGATGGTTGTCCGAGTGCTAGAGGTGCAGGCTAAGGATGCAGAGGCTGCAGAGATCCGAGAGAGGATTTCCAGTGAGGATGATACGGAAGGTTGGGAGCAGGGTGCCGATCAAGGTTTGCGATACCGAGGAGGTCTATTTGTACCGCACAACTGTAGAGATGACGTATTGAGAGAGTCTTATCACTCACGTCTTACGGTGTACCTGGGTGGCACTAAGATGTATCAGGATGTTAGGCGGCAGTTTTGGTGGAGCGGGATGCAGAGAGCGATTGCAGAGTTTGTCTCGAGGTGCCTCACTTGTCAGCAAGTGAAGGCCGAGCACCAGCGTCCCGCTTGTTTATTACAGCCATTGCCGATCGCACAGTGGAAATGAGAGCACGTTACGATGGACTTTGTGTGCGGCTTACCGAGATCGCCGTGAGCGCACAAAGAATGGCCTATTGCGGTTCAACCGGGATGCGTAGAGCACTTGCGGAGTTCGTTTCGAGATGCCTCACTTGTCAGCAAGTGAAAGCCGAGCATCAGCGTCCCGCTGGTTTGCTACAGCCACTGCCGATCGTAGAATGGAAGTGGGAGCACGTCACGATGGACTTCGTGAGTGGCTTACCGAGGTCTCCGAGAGGGCACGACGCAGTTTGGGTGGTGCTCGACCGACTGACCAAGTCGGCACACTTCTGAGCCATGAGGATGATCGACACGGTTGATACACTGAGTCGTTTATACGTTCGAGAGATTATCCGACTTCACGGAGTACCGGTGTCTGTTGTGTCTGACATTGATCCTCGATTCACCTCCAGATTCTAGGAGAGCTTGCAGAGAGCTTTGGGGACCGAGGTCTTGCTCAGTACGACGTATCACCCGCAGACCGACAGTCAATCAGAGCGCACGATACAGATTCTAGAGGATATGTTGCGAGCATGTGTGTTGGACTTCCGAGGGTCATGGAAGGACCACTTACCATTATCGGAGTTTTCCTACAACAACAGCTTCCAGGCCAGTATTGGTGTGGCACCGTTTGAGGCGTTGTATGGTAGGCCGTGCAGATCACCCGTGTGTTGGGCAGAGGTGGGAGATAGGAGTCTACTTGGTCTGGAGCTTGTCCGGGAGACGACCGAGAAGGTCGCACTGATTCGGGATCGGTTGAGGACCGCGTAGAGTCGTCAGAAGAGTTATGCAGATAGATGGTGCCGGCCTCTCGAGTTTCTGAGGGTGACCCCGAAGAAGGGCCTATTGCGGTTCAACCGCGACGGAGGCAAGTTAGCCCTGCGGTTTATCGGACCTTTTGAGATCCTGGGCAGAGTCGGAGCCGTTGCTTATCGCCTTGCATTTCCACCGCAGCTCGGGAACGTTCATAACGTCTTCCACGTGTCCCAGCTGCGGAAGTACACTATGGACCCCTCCCACGTTATAGAGTGGAAGGACATCAAGGTGGCTGAGTATGTCTCGTATGAGGAGCATCCAATCAGGATTCTGGATACGCGAGAGTAGGTCTTGCGTGGCAAGACTATCCCATTGGTGCGGGTGCAATGGAAGCACCACGAAGCAGAGTCGACCTGGGAGCGCGAGGATGAAGTTCGAGCGAAGTACCCCAGCCTATTCGACCCTTGAGGTACGTCAGTTTTAAATTTCGAGGACGAAATTCTTTTAAGGGGGTAGATTGTAAGAACCGCCCCCAGTCGATCCCGGTCGAGCCGGAGGTTTTCAGCGAAAGTTGACTTTTTGACAGAAAAGTCAACCGATGACTCTGGGAGTCATTCAGGCCCTTTCCGGGGCCCAACAAGCTTAGCCGTCGTTACGGTTATCTTAATTGGGTCGTTTCCTTTCAATTGACTGTAATTGTGAAAAAGTCAAATGTCGGTCATTTTCGGTCAAACCTAAGACTTAAAGGATTATTTAATTGCGTTGCTGAGATATTTTGGAAGAGGTGGTCCCTACTATGAACACATGTCCATAGTAGCTTGGGTGAGAAGAAACTAGGGCAAAAAGACCCCTACACCCTTGGTTTTGGTCTTGAAAGGCTTTTGGGCATTAAGGGCATTTGAGTCACTACACTATTAAGTTAAAGGGGACCTTAGGTGAGCAATTCAACCCAAAAACATAGTGTTGGCCTAATTTCACCAAAGGGGAAAGAAGAAAGGGAGCGTTGGAAGCTTGAAGTAGAAGAAAGGAGGAAAAAGGGTGTCTTGAACCCATTTTATACCAAAATCTTCCCAAAATCTCTTGTTTCTTCATCTATTCTTCATTCTCGAGGTAAATCCCCAAGCCTTTTTCGTTTTCATTGATTTTGGTTCATGGGTTTTGAGGAAAAATGAAGAACTTGGTTGGGTTTGAGATTGTGGGTGTTGGATGATGATTTTTGGAGAGAAAAGGATGTTGGATGATTGTTTTTATTGAGTTTTGTGGAGTTTTGATGAAGACCCATGATGGGTTTGGAAGGTCAAAAATGGAGGTTTTGGGGGTTAAATTTTGGGAAATCGAAGCTGGAGGAAGAAGAAGACGGAATAGTGTCAGATCCGTCACGGATCCGTGACGGGAGACGTCACAGCTCCGTGAGGGAGACCGTGACCGGATCCGTTACGGAGCCCATCAAGGCTCCGTGACCAGAACCGTGATAGGCATGAGTTGGGCCTTTTGGGCCCATTTTGTCGGATTTCGAGTAATTGGGACGGCTATCTATAACCGAGTCCTTTGGGGGTAAATTGGGAATGTTTCCTCTTTAAACCTTTTGTGAATTACTCTTGATTCGAGTGTTTAATTGTGATCCAAGACCTTGGACCCGAGCTTGACGGAGGAGGAGGCCTTTGGACCGCGTGAGAGGACGAGGAGGAAGCTAGCCAGGTCGTCAGCTGCTAGGTTTGGATTGCTTTCGAGGTAGGGAAGAGTAGTAAACTCCACTTTTAATTTAAAGACTGATAATAGTATGCATATATGATAATAATAATAATAATCGGACGAGTCTTAGTATGCATATAGGATGTGATTCATTAGAATAACCGCTTTCAATTATGGGAATTGCCGTGCTGGTAGAATGGCCATGTCGAGCCTTAGGATTGATTGTTGATTGTGCTTGGTTGTGGTCTTTAGTCCTTAAAGTTGATGCATATTATCTTCTTCGATTACTTTAAGAGTCATAACATGCTATATGAATGTGATACGAATGTTTGTTCTTGATATGGTTGATTGAGTGAATGTGATGAATGTGAATTGAATTGTTGTCTTGTGATATGATCGGGTGAGTGATAGACCGATGTGATATACTCGGTAAGTTGTGCCGGTAAGTTGTTGGTATGTGAATTCGTTGTATTGTGTTTGGTATGCTATTGTGTGGTTTTGTTTGTGTAACCTGAGGTGTGTTCCGGGAAGATACCTAGGCCGATGTGCGTTTCCGGTATGGTATATGATTGTATACCCCGAGGGGGTAACTCCGGGAAGACATCTAGGCCGACGTGCGTTTCCGGTATGATGTGTGTGTTTACTCCGATGTGCGTTTCCGGTATGGCGTATGGTTGTGTACCCCGATGGGGTATTTCTGGGAAGATATCTAGGCCGATGTGCGTTTCCGGTATGATATATTATTTGCTTTACCCGATGTGTGTTTCCGGGAAGATATCTAGACCGAGGGGGTATTCCGGTACTAGATATGTTATTGAGTTATACTTATGATCAATTTGTCTTGAATATGTGTTTCATGTTTGTGTGTTATTGGTTTTGAATTAACGTTTGTAGCGGTTTTAGTAGTATCATGTTTCGTTGTTCTTTGTCTTGTCGGTTTAGGGCTTTTATCGACGTTGTTATGTTTCCGTTGCTTTCTAATTGGCTTTCAGTTTTTGAGTAAGATTTATTGTTCGGGTATTCCTGGTAACGTAATGGAAGTCCTTTTCTCTTTACTACTTTTTCCTACTGAGCGTAAGCTCACCCCTTCTGTTTCACTGTTTTACAGATTTCGTTGGTGAGTAGGTTTTTAGGACATCTCATGGCTCGGGAGCTCATCGAGGGTCCGGTGTGGTTATTGTCGTAGAGACGTACTCGCTCCTTTCGTATTGGACATTGTCTTACTTTACTATATTTTGAGCTTTTGACTCGTAGCATCGGATTTGGACCATGATTTCAGAGTTATTTTATGTTGGAACTAATTTTGGAGATTTAATTCGCTTAAGTTGCTTTTATTTTTTTATTTAAATTATTATTTTAGTTCACGTCTCGAGTCCGGTCAAAACCGGATTTGGGGCGTGACACAACATTTCAACCCAGTTGGAGTGTTGGCTGAAAATCACACAAGAAAGAGAGAAGTTGAAGACACCATTGCTTGGAGAAGAAGATAGTGAAGAAAGGAAGCAACTTTAAGGGTTTTTCATCACCAAACCTCTCCAAAACACCTTCATCTTCATCCCCTCTTCATCCCTAAGGTAAGTAAGCTCTAACAATCTACTTTCAATCAATTTGGGGTTATGGGGTTCCATAGAAATTGCATGAACTTGTTGGGTTTTGAGTTATTTGTTGTTAGATGATTGTTTGGTGAAGAGAAGTGGAAGTTTTAGCTAGAAATCTTGTGGGTTTTGATTGTTTTGATAAAACCCATTATGGATATTGAAGTTTGGGGGTTTTGGTGACTGATTTTGGAGTTTGATGAGGTTAGAACATGAGTTTTTGAAGTAGATTTTCGTGGGAACGAAGTTGGGGGAAGAAGAAGTTGGGTTCCGCCCAGTTTGGCATGGAAAGGGTCTCTGGCCGGCCCTCTGAGCGGCACGGAGAGGGTCCCTGACCGGCCCTCTGAGCGGCACGGTCCGGGCTTGGTGCCGGCTCTCTGAGGGGCACGGTCCGGGTCCCTGACCAGCCCTCTGAGAGGCACGGTCCGGGGCTTGTGGGCCGCCCGGAACGGGCCTTGTCCAGCCCAATTTGCCTTTGGCCCAAGTTTTTAAGTGTAAGGGGTAATTTAGGTATTTCTCTTTAAAACCGCTTGATTGTTTATTAATTCTAGTATTAATTTATGATCCTAAACGTCGTTCCTGAGCACGGAAGAGGAGACTACTAAACGGCTCTCGTGACTAAGCGTTTAGATAGCATTCGAGGTAGGGAAGAGTAGTAATTACCGTTTTAAATAAGGAATGTTAATAGTATGCATATAGGACGTTAATAACCGGTAAAGTCTTAGCTTTCATACAGGATGTGATTCACTAGTGTACTCGCATTTTAAATTATGGGAATTGACGTGCTGTAGAATCACTTGTGGCCATGTCGTGCCTTAGGATTGTGTGTGCTTGTTGTGTTGGTTGTGGCTAGTAAACCTTTAATGTCGACGTTTAGTATATTCCTTGGTTAATTTAAGAATCATGTTATGCTATTAGGATGTGATGAATGTGATATGAATTGTGGTCTCGTGATATGATTGAGTGAATGAGTGTGATGAATGTGATATGAATTGTTGTCTTGTGATATGATCGGGTGAATGATAGACCGATGTGGCGTGCTTGGTAAATTGTGTCGGTAAGCTTGGTGGTATGATAAGTTCGGTGTAATATGTTCAGTATGGTGTTATGTGGTGTGACTTGTACCCCGTGTGACGGGAAGATACCCGACCGAGGTGTCTGCCGGTCTGGTATGTTTGTTATGAGATTTGCCCCGATGTGCGTTTCCGGGAAGACATCTAGACCGATGGGTATTCTGGTACGATGTATGTTGTTTCACCCCGATGTGCGTTTTCGGGAAGACATCTAGACCGATGGGTATTCCGGTATGATGTATGTTGTTTCACCCCGATGTTGTGTGTCCGGGAAGACATCTAGACCGATGGGTATTCTGGTATGATGTATATTGTTTCACCCCGATGATGTGGGTCCGGGAAGACATCTAGACCGATGGGTATTCCGGTATGATGTATATTGTTTCACCCCGATGATGTGTTCCCGGGAAGACATCTAGACCGAGAGTGTATTCCGGTCTGATGTATTTGTTTCACCCCGATGTTGGATTTCCGGGAAGATATCTAGACCGAGGTCGTGTTCCGGTACGATATGTTGAGCTGCGTGTGTGGGTCGGAGTATCATGGTGTACTTGGCTTATGTCTGTATGTTGTCGGGTTTGAGTGACGTTCGTACTTCGTAGTTGGTGTCGTTGCAGAATGTTCTGTTGTTTGTATGTGCGTTCTCTTTGTATTGGATCTAGCGTCGATAATGGTGTTCTCCTGTTTGTTTTTGTTTGTGTTGTCCTTTACTAGTATGTTTATTGAACGAGTAATTATGGTGACGGAGCGGAAGTCCATTCCTTTTACTACTTTTTCTTACTGAGCGAAATCTCACCCTCTCTGTTTGTTACTGTTTTACAGGTTTCGATCGTGAGTCGGTTTAGAAGACGTCTCAGAGCTCGGGAGCTCATCGAGAGTCCGGGGATTTATCTTTTTGTAGAGACGTAGTTCCTTTTTGCACCAAATCTTGTTTTTCCTTGATTATATTTTGAGCGTTTTCCACGTGGTATCGGATTTTGGTTATGAACTATTCGTGGATTTATGTTGTTTATACTTATTTTTATTATTATTTATTTATTAATTTAGTTCACGTCTTGAGTCCGGTAAAAACTGGATTTGGGGTGTGACAATTTCTCTCGTTTTTGTGATCAAGTTATGGATGATTTGGAAGCGAATGTTCGTGGAATAGAGGCACGAGTCCAGCAAAGGGCGGAGCATCCAATACTAGGGAAAGCATCTTCTGCGGCGTCATTATAACGTCATAGAAGGAGCATCACACTGTTTCTGTCGAAATACAACTTATGTGACGGTATACAATACCTTTGTAGAAGTTAGAATCTCTAACGATTGCATATATAAAGTTGCTAGACACTACGTACTACAACGAAGACATATGACCCTCTAGGACGGTATCTATAACATTGTAGGGGTAATGTCACGCCCCAAATCCGGTTTTGACCGGACTCGAGACGTGAACTACAATAAAGTAATAATAATGCAAATTTAACACAAAGGAAACTCCAAAATAATGTTCCAAACCAATAATTCCGATAATAAGAGTCAAAAGCTCGAAACCAAGTAATAAGAAGTTTAATACAAAAAGGAAAGTACGTCTCTAGACCATCCAAACTAGGACTCTCGCTAAGCTTCCACGCACCGAGACGTCCTCTAAATCAAATCGCGATCAAAAAACTGTAGAACAGTAAAAAAAAGGGTGAGCTTTCGCTCAATAGGAAAAAGTAGTAAAGGGAGTGAGCAATTGCTCACCACCACGGATACCCGTCTGATTAAGGCATACTAGTAAGACAATAACAAAACCCTTTAAAAAAATAACCCGAAGACAACGCTAGACCCACTCTGGAGCAATCCCCAAATCAAACTCGACACTGAATCGACTATCGGACAACTTTTCCTCTACCGACCACTTAACAACCGTCACCTAATTAATTCACACTGCATTACGATCACGGTTATCTCACAGCTAACCACGCTGCGAACTCGCACCGCAATACACTGAGCTCAGATATAAATGTATCCTCAAGCCTAAGGTACATAATCAACGCTTCGACCAGCCCCCCCCCCCCCCCCCCCCCCATATTGTTCAAAACTCGTTATTTGAGACGAGAGAGAGAGAGAGAGAGAGAGATGCTATGGTCGTTCACCCTGATACATATGGATATGTCTCTCAGTTAAGCTCGAAGGTGTTGAAACCTAATGACACTGTCTACGAACAACTACAAAATTTGGATATGGAGATTCCAGAAAAGGATTTCGATAATCCGAATTTGACTTATGAGGATGAAGATTAGTACAAAAAAGAGGGTTGACTTTTCTCGGCAGAGTTTTTTTTCTTAAGCAATGTAGTCGTAGGTGCTGGGTTGAACCTTTTTTCAGCTCCCGTTAATAGACCTCCGTTGTAGTCATTTTTCAGTCTTTAGACCCTCTCTCTCTTTCGGAGAGATCACCTCTTTAATAAAAATCTAGGCTTGTCATAAAAAAATGAATCAAACAACCGATTCAACAAGGTTAATACTTATTTATTTCTATGCAGATATTTAAATGATTTATATGTAACATTTGCAAACAAAATTGATCAAACTTGCTAGATATATTTAAATAAAAAGAACTATAAAAAGGATCAAGTAAAAATAGGAAACCCTTGTACCGATGTCAATGTCTTTATTAAACGTTGTAGATGGGGTAGGCAGAGTCCCAGATAGCCTCACAGATGGGCCAAGACCCCTCCCAAATGAGTCAGGCCCAACAAATCCTCCAATGAACGGCGCCCTGGGAATCCCCTGTTGTTCCACCTCTACCTGAGGGTTAGGTAGGGTATTCGGGGTTACAATTAGCCCCCTTCCTCGACAGAATGGGGGCTTAAGTAGAGTATCCGAGGTCAATGGCTTGAAACCATGGGCGATGGAGTGGTACTTTCCCCTAGTCTGTAGCATAAGACTTCTCCATCTTCTCATTTTGAACTCTAGGAGGGAGTTATCAAAATAGTCACAGACCGGATGGGCCAGCCGGCCATAATTAAAATAGAATATGAGGAGCTGATCATAGATCAATGTGACCTGAATTGGCTCCTTAATTTCTTGAAACCTCATGATCGTGTACCGACGAAGAGGCCGATGAAGCTCCATCCATAATCCGACCTAGACGGACCCACCTTAGCATAGACCCCACTGATCACAAGGAACGTCTACATGTCTCTCAAGGGTGGCTCTGATGACCTCTTTAGTGACCTTCATACGGACCGAAGGCGGGAGACCCCGTGCATGGACCCATAATTGGATCTGATCCAATTTGGGGAGGTCTCGAGCCATCGGGTTTAGAATGTCCCCTACCAGGAGATATCCGTTGAAGCACCATGGTTCATTGTTCCAAATCCATGCCCGAGCTTCCTGGCAGTCGAAGTAGAACCCATACGTATTGGGCTCTAAGTCCTTCACCACTAACCCCAACGTTGATCGTTCCCATGCTCGCGTGTAACCTTGAGCATGAAGTCCTTGCGGAGTGGTTTTGGGCACAATAGACGATCGATCATGCTGTATTGATGGCGAACGATGATGGTGTGGTCCGTTGGGGTGTAGGGCACCACGATCTCTATTGTCTCTTCCCCGACTATGGAGCAAGCCAAGAAGTCGATGTAGAGGGTCACCATGGATGGTCACAGGTCCTTGAGAGAGCCACCAACCCTAGTAACCATTGGATTCATGGAATCAGGAACTTCCAAAGTTGGTGACGCAACACGGTGAAACGAGACAACATAATTAGGGTAGTTAGACCTAAAAGTCGTCGAGCCCTCGGAAACAGATCATTCCGGGGTCAATGGTGCAACAATGTGGGGTAAGGAAGCGGAGGAAACCTTAGGAGGACAATCACACTTCAGTTTGATCGGGCCATAGATTACCTAGTCCGTTCCCGTGGAGAAAAATCACTGGGGCCGAGGATGGCATGAAAGAATGCTATGGGGAAGAAGGGATCGATGGTGAGGTGATCGGTGGATTAATCGGTGGATGAGAGACAGTGGAAGAGACTTTCGGTTTTCGCTTCTTCTTCTCTCTCATCGGGCGGATGAAATCAGAAGGGGGCGTAAGGTATTATCAAGGCCACCAAGGAAACAGACAGGCTAAACGCGATGGGTTTCATTGATGGAGAGGTCGGCGACATAATAATCGAGACTACAAAAATCACCATCGATAAAAAAGTAAAAACATAAGGTTAGGACTAGATTTTTTTAGGAGAACACACGCGACTGTAGAGAATTATATCCATAGAAATTAATAACAGGCCAAAAAGGGATCGGAGATGAATTACCTAGTGCAGAGAAGCGAAAAGTGGCAGAAAAATTAACGTGATCTACATTTTTGCATGCGTAATGTCAATTGTTGACCAATATATAACTAGGGTTCCTACGAACGCCGCAATATTATGGTGGTGCATAATTAAATAAAAATTACTTGGGACTGCAAAATAGACAAAGTGCAACCCACAGTAGCTACAAAATTTGAAATTAGGTCAAAAGGGTCCAATGATTAAGCAAGGTCTAGAAATGAAGGAATCATAACAGTAGAGTTTGTTTCAGAAGAAGAAAAGAAGATAGTGGTGTCCTATGTCACTGACCGACCTTAACTTCTCAGTTTTCAAAATTCGAAAGGGTGTTATTGAAAATTAGAGAAAGTGAAAACCCCACTGGGAACTGACACTCACACACACTTGGTATTATTAAAATGAAAAATATGGGCTGCATTATGGAATAGGAGTTCACTTTCGGTCATCACCTTGAGTATGAGTTGATCACCTATATATTACTTCTCCCACTGCTTCACCTAACATTACCAAAGTTTTATTCATCACTTCACCTGCATCATACTAATCTAACGGAACTAATCATCCAATTCCAACTGGACCTTATACTTTATGTCACTCGTACGTTCTTTTATCAACAATACAAATATTAAAAACACCGGTTCTTTGAAATAAAGAACACAGTGGGGAAAGTGATACAAACCAGAGCGTTTTATTACAAAACTTCAAGAAGCTCCACACTGGGGATGAAGAACAACCACAAATAAAACCAGTACAACGCAAGAGCTGCCAGAGCAACAACTACCAAGGGCTTACAATACAACATCACCACAGAACCAGCACCACATAACCAAACAAAAAAAAAACCTAACAAACAAGAAACCCCCAAAAACAAAGAAGCAATCCCCAAATGGAAAAGTATGAGTTTTTATTGGGAATAATAGTAAAAAAAAATATTTTCAGGTATTTATTTTGAACTTAAGAGTCTTTTTTTTCTTCTGGTGGCAGTTGTAATTTTTATTTTATTGAATTTGTATAAAAATAAGGGTTAGACCCTTATAATTTATGTTTTTAAAATAATATGTAAAAAAAGTTCTAGATTTATGTATCTCTTAAATTTCGTCCACTTCACATCGTATAAAAAATAAGACATTTAAAGGATACGAGAAAATGTACTTTTTTTTAGAATAAACGATAATTGTATTGAGATTATAAAAGAGTCGTTAAAACGGTCAAGACTCTCGAGAGATCATTGATCCGAAAACTTTGAGAAAAAAATCGGTCCTACAATGGGAGACGGTTGTGACAAACATGACTTAAAACTAGAACAAGAATAGAAACCAGAACTAGAACAGAAACAAAAACCAAAGGGTTCAACCTGCCAGGAACCGCTCAAATTAGTGCATAAACGTTGATTGATCCCTTCTTTCCAAGGACTTTTTTATCGTGATGTGGGCGACCAAACTAGAACTTGACAGTCTGTAGGGGAGGATATGTATGATTCAGGGATCCCTCCCAGTAAAAATCCCTGAATCCTTGCTTACTCATTAGGGTTGGCGAGGCTGTATAGTAGTCCTCGCCTGATTCTTCTAACTTTTCCCGACTATATCGCCTGTCGTGTCCCCGCTTGAGACGTGAGGGCCTAACACGGAGAATGCGAGCATCACCGTACTAGGGAGTCGCAGATCGTCGTCGATGCACCATCCTTCCGATACAGTAGCATCGGACTGTGGATGCGCAGAGGAGAACACCACCGCAATAGAGGATTGCGGTCCGTCGTCGATACACCATCCTTTCGATACAATACTGTTGACTTGTGGATGCGCATAAAATAGCATTACTAGAAGCAGAGAGATGAGCAGTACCAGGCGTAGAGAGAAGATGAGACCCATGATCGATCTCATAGTGGTTAGAGACGTGTACAGTGACGGTTCCATGATGGCGACTGCAACGATTAGGGTTGAAAGCTCTCAACTATATCAGAACTTGTTTTTTTTCTTTAATTATTATTTTTTAGATTTAGATTTTCACAAAATAAAATTGTTATTTTGAAACAAATCTAAATAAACAGCAAAAAAAACGAGTTTTACAATTATAAAAAAAGAACTACATATGCAAAAAAAAATGAGTACTTCATACTATTTTATTGTTTGAACTTATTTATTCCTTACTAGTATTATCATCTTCGGATGCTACAATGTGGGTGCTGATGAATGCACCAACTGTATTTGTCTGCGAGCATGAGGAAGAATATTGCAAGTGGCTCAGGCACTGCACACTTTTTGAAATGGTATTGGTGCTTTGTCTCTAACATTACAACAATTCATCATGTGCATTTTCATCACCAACCTTGATTATATTATTGCTCCCATGCTTATATCCTTTATTTTATTAGCTAAACAAAATTAAGCTTCTATTGCAACTTGCAAGTGGACCTTTACCCACCAAATGCAAACTTGTGGCTTGGCCTCTCTCCTTGCATTCCACAATCAACTTTAAAACAGTTGTTTTTATCAATCAGTCAGAGACTTTTTTGAAATGGATCTACTGTAAAGTTTGGCTCAAAATTTGATTTGTTTTGGACCAATGATTATGGCCCAATCAATTAAGCCCAACTTATCACTTTCAATTTCAAGTCCTTTTTAATTGTATCATGTTGGTACATAAAATAAAAGGAACAGTAGGGTTCTTAATTTGAAGTGGCGGCACACATCTACAGATAATATCAAGAGAGAAAAGAAAGGAGGTGGTTTCATCTTATGGTTGCAAATGTTCAAGGTGAGGAAAATCAAGAATCAAACAAGATGGTTGTAGTTGTGTTACAAGAAATCAAGGTTGTTTGAGGTTTTTGGTTGTTTTCTTGGTATGATTTTGTTGGTAACATCAAAAAGCCAAAGCGTAAGTTCTTGAGCTCCTTTTGTGGTGTGCCGTGAGCTTCTTCAGCATATTGTGTGGTTGTGCTAAGAGCATCCACATCAACCGAGGGGTGCACGCGAGGGGGGTGGGGGCAGCAGCAGAAAGGATCCAGGGTTTGGGGTTCGGCCGGTGTGGGGAGGAGGGCGTGCGGGGCGCGGGGGAAGAGGCCGTGGGTGAGGGTTCGGGGGCAGAGGCACGGGGCCTTTTTCAGCCCCGCTGCCTCTCGCTCCTCTGCTTCGCCGCCGTCCTCCCATGCGGACGCATGGCCTGCAAAAAAAAAAACAGACGCCGGAGAAGAAGGTAATTAATTAGGTATGTATGGTAATTAATGCTAATGGTATATATGGTAATTAATTATAATTGTATAATTAGGTAAGTAAGTAGATAATAATTAATATTTGTATTAATTAGGTAATTAATAATAAGTTTAAATGTGTATTAATTAAGTAATTAATTAGGGTTGTAGTGTTAGGTAATATATATATATATATATATATATATACAAAAATATATGTTTATAATTTAAAAAGTTATTTTTAAATTTTAAAAATCAGTATTTGATTTAAAAAATCAGTTTTCAAATTTAATAATCAGTTTTTAAATTTACAAATCAGTTTTTTATTTTAAAATTTATTTTTCTGTTGCGATAAAAAAATGTCCGACGACGACGAGTCATTAGAGAATTCATCACTGCAGAAGCTTATATCGACCAAATGAATTGTCAACTTGAATTATGTATTTTTTTAAGTTATGTAATTTTAAATTTTGTATTTTTATTAATGAAATTTTATTTCTATTTTATTTACTAGTTGTTGATTTAAAAATAATGTTAACAGATTCAGTTAAAAGCTTAATTAATTACACAGTCAGCATTTCTGAAAATCATGCCCCCATACTAGCCCCTTTGATGTGCAACACACAAAATTTAGGGGGGTAGGGGGCTGAACCCAGCCCAGTCAGTAGAAGGTTCATCCCTAGGGTTCGTGATCCCCCCCCCCCCCCCCCCACTGATGTGGGTGCTCTAAGAAAATCAAGAAGAGCGTGTGTTGGTTGACCTTGCTCAATTTTTGTGGTGGTGTAATCATATTTATCATGGTCTTTTACTTGTGTGGATTCGTGTCACGGGATATACAAAAATACATATTGTAGAAAGGGCACTGAACTCTCTCTTCAGAAAATGGCTGTTGCCGGTGGAGGCCTTGCTTTCCCCTCCTTCCTCTTCTTCCCCATCCTCTTCTTTCCTCTTCTGGGTTTTTTCCTTGCTCCTGCTCGTGACCTTGCCTGGTCTCGACCCATGTTCGGTTGCCGGAGGTTCGTCTTCGCTGGTGTAGCTTGGAGCTCGTTGTTGAAGATTAGAAGGGCGTGCGGTCGAAATTGCCTTCATGGGGGTGGGGCTTGGCTCTTCCCGGCCAGATCTCACTTCTCGGCTTACTCCGGCGACATCCTCCTCTTCTGGGGTGTCTTGTCTCCTCACAGTTGCCAAAGTTGTTGGGCGTCCTACAGTGCGTGTCGACGGCGGCTCCTGGTTTGTTTGCGTGTGCGGCGGCTAGTTTCTTTCGTGGGTCGGATCCGGCTTGTTCGGGTTGGGCCGGGCCGGTTAGGGTTTGGGCAGGGTCTACGGATCTGCTCGGATTCGGGCCGGGTCGGGTTTGTGCAGGATTTCGAACCTTCTCACACCCGGGTTTGTCCGCTGCTTCGGGTTTGGGCCGGCTTCTCTGACCAGGTCAGATTTGGGGCGGGTTCGGCCGGGAGTAATTGTGCTGGGTTAGAAGCTTTGTGTTTCTGGGTGCAGCAAAGTCGTTGCGACGTGCTTTGTCCTCGGAAAAGCTTCAAGAGTGCAGTTCAGATTCGGTGTGGGACTTCTTTCACTTCCTTCGGTTGTTGATTGTAGCGGCTCTATTCCCTTTGCTCTGGGTGCTCTTGTCCGCCAAATCCCGGCTCTCTTTCTTGTTCTTGGTGGTTTCTCGGCGACTCATTCTAGGCCCTGTGTGGGAAGCGTTTCTTCTGTACAAGATCGTTAGGGTCTTGTTTGAGTTGAACCTGTCTTTGGCTGTTACGGTGTTGGCCCCAGCTAGTCGAAGGTTCTCTTCGGTGCTACTTCGTTTCAGGAAAGTGTTCTGCTCATTTGTTGGGTGGCCTGACGTTTCGTCGCTCTCTGGTCGTGGGACGCGTTTCTCCATCCCCTGGAAGTTGATCGTCGTGGATTCAGCGGTGCCTCTGGGTTTTGGTACTGTTTTCCTT
Source organism: Erodium maritimum (assembly GCA_963921825.1). Lineage (NCBI taxonomy): Eukaryota > Viridiplantae > Streptophyta > Magnoliopsida > Geraniales > Geraniaceae > Erodium > Erodium maritimum. The sequence goes on from OY997590.1 coordinate 18,059,394, forward strand.
CTCGACTGCTCTGGTTTGTGTCCCCGCTATCCCTTTTTCGTTTTATGTTTAGTTCACATTTGCTTCCTTCCACTTTAGTGGTAAGGACTTACTGGTTTAAGGTGTTGGCCGCCGGTGAGAAGTTTGTCGTTGGCACCTCTTAGCTGTTTACTTTCAGATTCGTTTCTAGGGTTTAGTGCGTCTGATTGGGGCATGTCTTTGTCGTTCAGTGTTGGCCGTTGACGTATTAGTCTTCACCTTCCAGTCTTTGTGATTGGTTGATGATCCTAATGAGATAGTGTGTTCTCACTCTTAGGCAGCCGGAAGGTTTGCATCAGTAGCACTTGCGCTTAATGGTTGCAAAATCTGGGTGATGGACCCTATCTTTTTTTGTGCTTCATGGTTGTAAAATTTGGTTGTTAGGAACTTTTTCTTTTTACTGTTTGCTTCAGGGCCTGCGTACCCTCGAGGTCTGCGTGCCCATTCTTAGCTTATGGGTCTGCGTACCCATTCTTTGCCTCTGGGTCTGCGTACCCGTTCACTGCTTCTGGGTCTGCGTACTCATTCTTTACTTCAGGGTCTGCGTACCCTATCTTTGTGGTGGTTGGTCTTCCCCGTTGTGGGGCTTCTGGGTCGGTGTACCCTTACTTTGTCTCTGGGTCTGCGTACCCATTCTTGGCTTCCGGGTCTGTGTACCCTTTCTTTGCTTCTGGGTCTACGTACCCATTCTCTGGCTCCTTACTTTGGTCTTTTGCAATCTATAGGATGGTTGCTTCTTTTGTAATTTTTTCTTCCTCAGAAGAGGTTAATTTAAATATGTTTTCACCTATCAAAAAACAAAACAAAAATACATATTGTTGACCGAGGGAACAAGAACAAGATCCATATATACATGAGTGGTATGGTGCTTGGTTTTAAACAAAGAAATGACCATGAACATGGACAAGAAGACATTTTGTTCATGAGTATAATAAGCACAAGCTGAGCAATTCTTCCTGTATTGTTTTAGGAGTTGATAGTAACAAAGACAAGAGCATATTGTTTTGTTCTTGTAGGTGAAGTGGTCACACTCTCATGTTGGTAGAGGCAACGAAATACGGTTATGCACATGGCGTTTTCAGTTAACCACACAATCACGATTAAGGAGAGTTTGGTGAAATTTTACATTTATCTTGTTTCTTAAGTTGTCTTGGAACTAGTTATCCATAAAAAAAGATTGAGTATTTTCTTTTGTGGATTGCCGACTTGTATTGAGAAATAGGGAATTGCATTATAATCTCTCGGATTATTTCTCGGTTAATACAAGGAGCTCTTCGTTGTCCCGTGGATGTAGGCACATTGCCGAACCACGTAAAATATTGGGTTCTCTGTTTATTTTCGACACTTTAATTATTGTTCCGTATTTTCACTTATTAGACATTCACATTTATATCGACTGAGTCTTGGGATCGGGGGTTGGAAAATAAGGACATTTAAGCTTCAGGCTATGTATCTTCAAAATGATCAGATGGGTGTGATGCACCTGCAGAAGAAGATCTTCACTTTCAGGCTACAATCAGGTAAACTTATGATTGATCATATTACTGAGTTTGAGTACTTGTACTCGGGTTGTGTTATCATGGGAGATAAGTTTGAAGATAGTTAGAAAGCTTTATTCTTGTTGATTTTTTTATCGCCAGAATGTGAGCCGTTTATTGATCAGATGACTATGATGAACAAAGAAAAGTTTGTGTATAGTGACATTGTTCAATCTATACTTGCAAAGGCTTCTATTTTCTCCCAGGCAACGACACCATTTTACGTTCAAGAATGATGGCTAAAAACATCTCAAATAGATGTTCGCAACCAAATAATAAGGAAAATTGTACTGGTGTTCATTTACCGGGTACGTGACTGGTGGTTTCCAACCATTTTTGACGTTCGAGAACAACCTTGATTGGTTGAGAGCACATTTATGTCGTTGTACGAACCCGTCATGCCAAAAAACGCGTCCCAAATCCGTAAGTCTCGCGTGGCAACAACCTCGAGCATCATTTTTGGTCTGTTACCGTGATCCCTCCTCGAATGAAATCCTTTCAATGTCATGAGGCAGTTCTTCCACTCTCAATGCATGCAGTCAAGACTACCCAACATCCCGAGGAATCCACGTGCTGCATTCACCGCTAATATATGATTCATATCAGCCTGTGTAGTCTTCTGTAGATAGGTTTGGCCAAACAACATAATTATTGCATTGCAAAAAAAAAATTAATGCACTCAAGATGAGCCTAGTTACAGCGGTTTATTGACTGTGTTTCCTCGATTGGTTTTTCTCACAGCAGGTCTGACCACTCGTTGTTCATTTATCGACACGGCGCTGACACCGCCTACATACTGCTATATGTTGACGAGATCATTCTTGCCTCCTCAAGCGAACCTCTTCGGGAATATATTATGTCTTGCCTCAGCTCTGAGTTTGCTATGAAAGACTTGGGTCCCCTGTCATACTTCCTTGGCATCGCTGTCACTCGAAGGTCCGACGACCTGTTTCTCTCTCAACAGAAATACGCCACCGAAATTATAGCTCGTGCTGTCATGTCCTCTTGTTCGGCATCAACAACTCCTGTTGATACTCAAGGGAAGCTTGGAGCCTCTGATAGTTCTCCCTTTGAGAATCCATCTTTATACCGCAGTCTTGCAAGGGCGCTACAGTACCTCATTTTCACGAGACCTGATATTTCTTATGCAGTTCACCAGGTGTGTCTACATATGCATGATCCGAGGATTAGTCACATGGGCGCTTTGAAGCGTATTATCCGATATCTACAGGGCACGACACACCTCGGTCTTCACTTGTACTCCTCGCCTATTTCCGACCAAGTTTCTTACATGGATGTTGATTGGGCTGGTTGTTTATACACTCGCCGCTCCATTTCTGGATACTGTGTGTTTTGGGGGGACAATCTTGTCTCTTGGTCCTCCAAACGTCAGCCTACCCTTTCTCGCTCCGGCACTGAGGCGGAATATCGAGCTGTCATTAATGTTGTGTCTAAGACTTGTTGGCTTCAGAATCTTCTACTAGAGCTTCATTGTCCTCTCTCCCGAGCCACATTGGTCTACTGCGACAACATCAATGCCATATATCTGTTTGGCAATCCTGTTCAACATCAGGGCACGAAGCATATCGAGCTTGACATTCATTTTATCTGGGAAAACATTGCCAAGGGCCATGTTCGAGTACTCCACGTCCCCTCATGTTCACAAATTACCGACGTCTTCACTAAAGGCTTGCCGAGAGTTCTGTTTCTTTATTTTCGGTCCAGCCTGAACGTCCGCGAACCTCCCGTTCAGACTGCAGGGGCGTGTTAGAGATGAAATACATTCAAATACTTAGATATATACTATATAGATTTTAAAGTGTATTATCCTATCTACAATTGTATACAAGTGTACATGAAATGGAATAAACAAATCACGGTTGAAATCCTAAATCTATTAGAAATAAACAATATTATAAAAAAATAGGTTTAGAGAAAATGCTTTTGACATACAAGGTAGTAGCATAAAATGTCTGAACACGCATGTTCATGCAGCAACCGATCCCAAGTCAAAGGTAGAACATTTTGGTTTCTGGATGTTAATTAACATAGCCACGTGCCCCATTAAGAACCAATCATTGTTTTCTTGTCCAAACTCATGGGAGAAAGTAGAGTTTAGTTTGCATCCTGTGGCCGTGGATGCTTCGTGGCGAAAAAAGTAGTTACATTTCATAGAAAAAGAAGCAACTGTATGTTATGTATATATGGCAAGGTGTTATGATATAGAGCATACAATAAAATAAAAAACAAATACCTGATTCTACACATAGTTATATCATCTTAAGCTTTAAGCTCTAAACCTCGATCAAGTTTCCATTTTAAGAACTACATCAGTATAACAACGATTATATCAAAATCCATTACTATTCATCGATTAAAAAGAAGAATGAATAATTACGTTTTATTCAGATTGTTATTAACCGTTAATTTGAATCTCATCACCTCCACGGTGGCCACTAATGTCCTCCGCCATGCTCGTACCTTTTTATGCAGCTCAAACCCACCAGCACCTCCGTGATCGCCGCCTCCGTCTTCTCCAGATCCGAGAAGTGCAGAGTCTGCAACAGCAACACCGTCGGTTTCGGTTGCATGTTCTGCCTCATCACCAGATTCCTCTCCCCCTGCCACCGCATCGTGTCCACCGCCATCGGCACCAGCCACCGCATCATCCCCTCCACCGCTTCCCTCCACCCCGCGGCCAGCAAACCCCCTCTCGGCCCCTCCGCCTCCGCCTTCCCCAAGTTGCTCTTCAATTTCGCCATCACCGCCGCCTTCAGCCTAGCCGGCAGCATCTTGTAAACCATTTCCCTCTCCTCATATCTGAGAGTCGCCGGCGAGTTCAGGCACCTCTCCGCCACCAGTATCACGTTTGCGTACCGCAGCGTCAGTCCTGATCCACCCACCGTGGACGGAGGCGCCGATGAATAAACCCGGGGTTCCGGTTTGTCCCGTAACCCAAGGCCGATATCTTCCTTAAAATGTTGCCTCCGAGATCGGATCACCCTCTTAGAGTTTTTCTGTATCGGAGCCGCTTTCGAAACGTACCGGTCTCGGTCCGCGACGAGGCAATAATCGGTGTCGGGGACTACTCGCTTCTGTACCTGGCGCTGCCAGCGGAAGTGAATGTGGATCTGGATCTGAAACGTCAAGTGGTGTTGTTTTTTCCCATGTGGACTGTTGTTGCTTGCCGAAATATCGGATACGTTGTGTCCGAAAACGTCACTGATTCGGGCATAGACTGTGCAGACGACGCGAGCCATGAGGGCTACACATTCATCAAAGGTCCGGTTCCAGAGCGAAATCTGCTTATATCGAAGAACCTCTCTTCTCTGAAACTCGATTCTCCGATCAAGCGTATCAAAATAGGTCTCCTCCATCTCCTCGGGGGTCAGGGTCTCCTTCCATCGTTGAATCCTCATCTCCCGACCTTCCAGTTCGTGCAGACATTCCATCTCTGAGAAAAGCACCCAAGTTGCCGCAACATATTTCTCCATTTTCTGAATGATTTTCTCCGAACTTTTCGTCAGAAAGCCGAGGTTGAGGTTTCGTGTGTCCATAAAGCCTTGTTTGAGAGAGTAACGAGAACACTTGTGGGCGAGGCGGGATAGGGTGGAGGCGGTGCGGTGGAGGTCCTCAAGGCGTTCGGAGCAGGCGAGGGCGAGGAGGAAGGTCTCGTCTTTGGAGTTGAGGTAGGCCACACCCACCGATTTGGTGAGTTGGGTCTTGAGCCTCTGAATTTCCTCGTCCGTCAGGGACTTGTAGAGGGAGACCAGCCGACACATGGTTTTTGCCATCTCGAAGCAAAGGATCCCGACGATACTAGTCGCCATGGTATTATTGGTAACACAAGGCTCTGTAACGGCGGAGGAGTGCCGCCTCATGATGATAGGATTAGATGGAGGTTGGAGAATAGGACTTCGCGGGGGTTTTCATAGCGGAGTCAGAGTCACGCGGTTTTCAACAGTTAGATAATTACATTTACAGGTATTTCAGTTTGTAACAGAATTTTTGGCCGTTTGTTTTGTCAGCTGGTGGGGGTGCACGACAGGTTACCTTATAAACGCTCCTTAATTACTTGACTCGTCTGCTTTAAAATGTCCGTAGGATTAACCGTCCGCCAATTTTCTGTTTTGTCGAAAAAACAATGACGAAACCACTAAACTACCTTCTGTAAACTTTTTTGGCGTTTAGAAAATGATTCTGATTTTCAGTAATTATTTTGACTTGATCCCCTCCTCCCCCACAATACATTAACTCTCATCTTCTATTATTTCGTCCATGCAAGTTTCTTATGTTTTCTACTGTTTTTATATTCGAATTTGTTATATTTGACATATATGATTGGATATGGTGTTTAACAAATTATTGTGTCTATATTACTTCACTCGTCTCCCTTTGATGTACGATTATACATTCATCGATACTGGATACGATCAATGTTAATTACTGATTGCAGCTGCAAATATTTAGTTATTATTAGTTACTCTGTGTGCATCGATGGTTTGCTAGCTTGTTCCTGCTGCTATAAGCTATAGCAAGATTCTCCTATTACTTATCTGGCCTAAATAGATCCAGAATCATACAGAGCTGTTTAGCGATGATATAAGGGTGTTTTATGTTGGAGGGTGTGGTTGAATTGGTCGTGTACTGTATAATATTAATGTTGTTTAGCTGGGCGGACTGTTATGTTTGTTTTGTTCTTGTACTGTAAACAAGTTGACATGCAATCCTCGAAATTATTCCTATAATAACGGCAAAGCTTTGGTGTCACTTTTTGAATGAGTCTTCTGTAAAGGAAACAAGATAATTATAGTTTGGCCAGTTTTCAAATGTTCACTTCTTTGTGCGTTTTTGTGGGAACCTCATATATGCCTGCCTCTCCCTCCTTTCCGTAATTAAATATATTAATAAATAAAATTCCTTTTCACCACTCTCCTCATTATTGTTTTTTTTGGCCGAAAGTTGTAATATTATTAATCGAAAAAATAATTATATTACCATGTGTCGAGAAACAGGCTCCTCGACTATAAAAATAACAGATTAGATGAACAACGGTTCTCCGATCCTTGTAGTACCATAACTGTCACAAGCGGTATTTTGACGCTTCATGGGCAAAGACAAAATACGAAGGGGGGAAGGGGGTACCAGAAATCCTGAAGGATCTCAACATTGGTGATGGAGGGAGGTAAAACATCTTCATGTGACCCCTCCCAGGGTCAGTCCCCAATGCTCATCCGGATTCTCATTCCTCCTGGCGGGGCTGCTTCCCCGCACTGACCTGCTCCTCCCGAGGTGCTCCAGCTGTTGACCTCTTGAGTGCTCCAGTGCCTTTCCAGATACTCCAATAGGTGCTTGAGCTTCAACATCCTTTGTTCCCGGGCCCTCGCGTGCTCCACTACCTAACTCACCAGATGTCACGCACCAAATCCGGTATTGACCGGACCCGAGACGTGACTTATTGATATTAACTAAAATAGTTCAAAAGTAATTAATATACGAAAAGAGAGAGATATAAATCAACAGAAAAATCCAAAACTCTGATAAATACAATAATAATCGAAAACTGGAACTCTGAGTTCTACGCTCAGTCACATAACAAGTCAAGTACATTGTACGTCTCTAAGAAATAAAATAAAGACCACAACTCCCGGACTCTCGCTAGCCCCATGCTCCGCGATGTCCTCTAGTCCAGATCATAGCTAATACCTGTTGAAAACACGGTAAAGGGTGAACTTGACGCTCGGTAGGGAAAAACACCACGAAAACCACCTCAAACAGATATACAAGAAAGTCTTTCCACAGTTTAAAGTTCATTAAAAAGTTTGATACAACGGTGCGACACTTAAACCATTTAAAGACAATCCCCCCTTTTCATGTCCCTCACCAGTCCAATCACACCAACTCTAACTCAACACCAAAATCAGACCAAGGCACACACCAAAGGGAACAATCCAAGTAAGACACTCAAATACGTTTCCAAACTAACTTTTAACAATTAAAAGGAGAAGGCGACAACGAGAACATGTAACCTAAAGTAAACAACCTTCACTTTACTCGACCACAAACTATCCCGAAAATCCTCGTCTAGAACCCCTTCACGACCGACTCGCGGATAACCACAAAGACGACGCTTTAACTTACACGGAAGCCACACACATGAACTTATCATCAAACAAAAAAAATCAAGTCATTCGCGATCACACAAACACAACAACACTCGTTCAATCCAAAACATTTTCAAAACACACAACTCGTAACCATCGCACGGTCTCGGGAGCAACCCGCTCGGCCCGGCACAACCGCACGTAACTTCCGCAACACAAAGTCGGGATAGGCGGCCGACCTCATCGCGGAACACAGGGTTTTACCGATCAACGGAAGGCAGGGAAATCATGTTGCCAGCGTCAGGACAACTGCAAGTTAAGGCTTACTGTGACGCTGATTGGGAAAGGTGCCTGGATACTCCTAGATCGACCACAGGGTTTTGCGTCTTCTTAGGAGGAGCGCCAATTTCGTGGAGAACAAAGAAGCAACAGACAGTGTCGAGGAGTAGCGCCGAAGCAGAGTACAGGTCGATGGCAGCCACATGTTGTGAGGTCACTTGGATCGCAAGCTTGCTGCGAGACCTTCATGTTCATCAACGAGCTCCAATCAAGCTATTTTGTGACAACAAGGCGGCAATTCATATAGCGTCAAACCCGGTTTTTCACGAGAGAACCAAGCACATCGAGATAGATTGTCACGTTGAAAGAGAAAAGATTGAACAAGGACTTATCACAACACATCATGTTCGAACGGATGAGCAACCAGCAGATCTTTTTACAAAACCCTTGACTGCAAAACAATTTCTACTTTTCTTATCCAAGTTAAGTATAATTAACATACACTCCAACTTGAGGGGAAGTGTTAAGAATAGAAAATAAACAAGAGCCTTAATTGTGATTACGTAGACTTAATTCTAATTACCTTGTCTTACACATAGATTGTAGTACTTGATTGATCCTCCCTTGATCTTCTCTTGCTCGTTAGCTCACCCATATAGAAGTGTATATATATGCACTCTCTGCATAGGGAAACGTCATATACTGTCAAGCAATATACAGTTCATCTTTTGTCTCTCTTCTTCCAAATTCTTTCATTGAATCAAGTTTACTAATGACTTTCAACCATTTAAATAATATCAACAATCTTCCGAATAGGAAGGTTTGCTGATAAAAAATAAATCTTGGTTTGGTTCTGTATTGTTTTCTTGTCGGTAACATTTGGGGATAAAACTTTGTGTAATACCTATTGTTTGGGTTGGTTGTACTGGTTTGAGGTGCTCAGTCATACCCTGTTCTATTTAAAGAGGTTTATTCTTGATCTTATTTTCATTTTGAAAATTGGGTGCTTCAACAAAATTTGCTCATAGAAAAAAAAATCTTGCAGATAAGAAGTTATTTGAGAGTGAAGAACCATATTTGACAATGAGAAAACATAAATGCTGTATGCTTTACATCCCCAATCAATACAAATGAAGCTAAAAAGCTGATTAATTTCGGCACTGAAGTTTCAATGATATATCTTCCTAATTCACTAAGCATTAAACTTTTCCCGTGAAAATGGGACATAGCATCGAGAACATATGGACGACAATCACTTCTCAAATTAGGAACAACTTATGAAAAATATTGCCATTTTCAAGGAGGAGTCACACTCTCTAAATCGTTGCATTCTCTGACCATCACCTCCACCACCCCTCCATCTGCACCGTCCATCACCTCGCAGCACTTCCTACGTGGCGCCTGATTATCACATCAACATCAGATACGTGTTATCGACTATAACTCACGATCAAGAGCACAAACCCTTTTTTTTCCTACTATATACCAAACAGAAAAAATATATATGTCTATTATTCGTGCAATAATTGATTAGCTCTATCCAGCCAACTCATATCCTCTACGTGCGCACCTACACATATAAGTCGGGTCTCACTAATTTTAAACGGGTTTGGTTAATTAATTTCCCCAAAACTAAGAGTTAATTAATTAGGTGACTCACCATTTTCCAAGAATCGGGTTTCAACTTGGAGGCCACCGAGACTTTGAAAAACTCTACGGCCAAGGCCGGAAGGAACGCTGCCTTGTCACATTCCTTAACTCCCTTCTCCTCGAACCTCTTGTACATGCTCACAGTCTCGCCTCCCGACCCGACTTCCTTGACCCGCTCCACGAAATATATGACCGGACTCTGGCACGGGTCCTGGTTGGCAGGTCTGGTGTCAAACGCAAACGGACCATCGCTCCATGTCCTCCACGTCTGGAACGTCATGACCGCCGTCTCCAGCTCCTTGGCCGTCATCAGCCACGGGTAGAGCTGCACGGTGTATCCCCATGATACCGAAACGGACCAGTTCCTAGTTGGATCGTGACAAAAGCTGTGCTGGAGGGTCCGACCCGGATCCACCTCCGACGCCTCCACCAGCTTCTTGATCGATTCTTGCTGGCTGAGCCCTGGGAATATGGGCTGCACGTAGTCTAGGTGGTGCAGTGACACCAATGGCGCTATAGGATGTGCCGCTAGTATCCCATACGGACTTCCTCGTATGTCTACCTGCAGATAAATGATGTCAAATTCAACCAATATATCCTTAATATTTACAAAAGCTTAATCTATAAAAAGACAGTACTTTCATTTAAAATGTACGTACCTGATGGAAACCAAGTTCTTTGGTGATGGGTACACCGATCTCGCTTAAGCAACCCTGAACCTTCTGATCGGATCCGTAAAAAGACGCGTAACGATCAATGCAGCCATCCAAGATGTTGACGAGCTGAGCGGCCAAGGGGTAGCTGATGGCGAAGCCGGCTCCGCCGTAGGCCATGGTGTACGAGTGTATGACGTCCTGCTCGACGCTCTCGGAATTGGCCCCGACGTAGTACATCTGGTTGTGGTCGTACTTGCGGAGGACGGTGAGCAGGTTGTCGACGAAGAAAACGGTGTCGTCGTCGCCCATAACGAACCACCTAACGTCGTCCAAGCCGAGCAGGAAACTTTCCTTAACAATGCGAGCAATGCGGATGGCCGAGCGAGACCCGTACCAGCAGGTGTAGTTGAAGTGGGACGTGTCACCCGAGACCATGTAAGGGGGGGAGGACAGGGGCCACGTGTCGTTCTCCTGGGGGGCCTCGTCGATCCAGACGAAGCCGCGGGTGACGTTGGGGCGCCACCAGAGGTCGGAGTAGTGGCGGCGGGAGTGCCACGTCTTGGCGGAGCCGCCGATGCCGAAGAGGAGATGGGAGAGGTTGGTGGTGTCCTGGAGCGGGAGGAGGGCGAGGCGGTCGTGGGCGACGGTGTGCCACGTGGTGGCGGGGTCGCGGGGGGAGAAGGCGACGAAGAGGAGGAGGGAGAGGGAGGCGAGGAGGCAGAAGGCGAGAGCCGCTCGGATGAGGGAGGAGAAGACGGTGGTGGGCTTGATGGAGGGCAGGATGAGGAGGTTTAGCTTGAAAAGGGTTGTCAAGGGATTCACACCCATGTCTTGCTCTCTTCCCGACTCCATTTGCGTGATGGAATTGGGAGCTACGTACGTACGGGATTGTTTGTTTTTGTTAGGGTTTAATTCAAAACTTGAAAACGGAATATTTTGGGGATCAGTTTGTTGGCTAAAATGTCTCTTTTTAAATGAAACAATGAGAGATTTTTTAGACAGAGAGGATCTTTTGAATGTTTGCTTACTAAAACTATTGTTAATTAAGAGGATTAGCTTCTTCTTTCATTTGTTCCCCAGTCCCACGACTTCCATAACAATCTCTCATTCTTCGGGTCACACCAGTTGACTTTCTTCCCCCATGGATCAGCTTCTTTTTTGGGGCTTGTTAAACCCAATATTTTAAGCAATTTCATTCTTATAGATATACAGCCCATATCAACACTAGTAAACATTGCAAGGCGTTCAAAAACTAATACCTGTACCCGGTGGCAGATCGAGCTTTCTTATTATTTTTCTTTTTTGAGAAGAACAAGTTGTAATATTATTATAAAATAAGATAGATTGATAGGCATACAAGTGTACCCATCATACAAAATCGAAGCCAACTAACAAGCAAAAAGTAAAAGCAGAAAAGTAAATTGTGTTCTGGTACTAGGGGCGGACGAAGGGGGTATCTGCGGTAGCATCCAAGGACACCGATACAACATGTTTTTTCCAATAGGCACTGGGCGAGCCAACCGAGTGAAGGGGGAATACCGGTGGACCTACATCTTCCCCGGTATGTCAGCGTGCATCGTCCTCCCTGGACTGATAATGGTAGTGCTCCTGAACGCGGGTGTGCTGATTCCGGACTGGCAGGGGAGACAAATATCGACTGATGATGGGGCCGTCGCCATCCATCCGCCGGGAAAGGGTCAAAGTCGACCCACCCCTTCCCGGGCCACCTCAGACTCATTCTTGTAGGCGGGGGTGCTTGAAGCCCCCCGCCGGTGCTGCTTGTGACTCTCCATCTGACGCCTCTGACTCGTCTAGATCATCCTCCCTTGCTAGGCGTTTCTTCCCTGACAGTGCCGGGCTTGCCTCCTTCGCCAGCCACTCAGACGGAATGTCCTCAGTCCCCGTCTCATAGGCCTCATCCTGATCCCTACGTGATGCATACCGCGGGGACGGCGTGCGGGGACCTCCTCTGCCCCCTTATTCCCTGTCCCCAGGTAGCTCCAGTTTGTCCCAGGGACCGCCTTCCCATGCTTGGCCTTCTCAAGGGCCGACCTCGGGTCCCCCGGGGCTCGCAACGAGTGGCCCTTGACCCCTCCCGCTACCGGGCACGATGGGAAAAGGTGTCCCGCACAGCTACAACCATAGCAATGATCCGGTAAATGTTCATAAGACACTTGAAGTAGCGTTCGTACTTGCGATTCCGAAAAACGGAACCAAACCTAGCTCTGCAGAGGCAGCCGGATGTCAGCCCGGATCCGGATCCGCATGAAATCTCCCCAGCATCGCCCCGATCCATCCACATCCACCGCCTGGCATGTACCCAGTGCATTCCCGATCCGGAATCCCACTTCTCTGTTCCAGGCCCCCACAGGTAGATTGGAGACTCTAGCTCATACCGAGAAGTGGTGGAAACTCAGCTCGCCCACCTGCATATGAGCTCGCAGATCTGTGAACAAAACAAGGGACTCCCAGAATGCCCATGGCTCCCCAGCTAAGACACGCGCTCGCTCCCGCGCTGTGCAAAAAAAAAGCCAACTAAGCCCCCTTCGAGAGGTCTAGCGTCCACCTTCATTCCCCACAAGTCCTTCATTCTATCCACCAGGGATTTCCAGAAGAAACGCTTCGAAGTCAAACCTTAGCCGTCAGCGCAAATTGAAACTGTCCCCTAGCTGGGATCACCAATTCCCTAATACAGAGCGACGAGAGGCGGGTTCCTAGTCCAGACACCCCCCCCCCCCCCCCGAGACCGCTCCAAACTCCCCAAGTGGATCCTCACAGCCCCGGGTCCAAGCGGATCATCCGGCCTCCGAGGCCTATACCACCGGATTCGACCCAGCACCTCCAGCTCCACTCCAACCCGACCCGTAGCGAGCCGCCCACCTCGCCACGTCACCCGGCCCAGATGGCCCATCTCTACCACCCCGTCCTGCCCGAGGGGTCCAGTTCCCACGACCCGGTCCACTCCGGCCTGCACGACGCGCATCCCCAAGAACGCCCCCCTCGGCCCGGCCCAAACCGCTGCTCCAGGTCCGACCCCACCTCGCTAGGGTTCTCCCCTACCTCGGCCACCGCCTTCCCCTTGAGCCGCCGTCGCTCCTGCGCTGCCGGAGACTCCGGCTGCGTCTCCTCCGAGTCCGACGGAACCCGGATCAGATCCCGTCCCGCCTCCACGTCCGCATGCAGCAGCCCCGCCGGACGTACATGCGCACCCCTACGTGCCCGAGTTCCAAGACCTCTCGCCGGTACCCGACGAGCCCCCGGCATCGCCCTGGTTCTCCTGTCCTCGCCTCGGTCCTCCTCTTCCGTTCGTCGGATCGACGAAAACACCAGCTCCGGCTCCAACCCATCTCTTGGCGTCAACGCCATCGGCGCCGTCAGGGAACCATTTTCCCTTCCCACCATCATCGGACGACAGCGGGATCACGCCCGTCACCGCCGCCAATCCCAGCACGATCGTCCGATCAGTACGATCCTCACCGGCCCCCAGCCTCGGCGTCAAACCCGCGTCCCCGACGCTCGTACCGGTCTCAACACCGCCCTCGTTTCCCACATCCTCCTCCAATTCGTCACACCACAGAGAAGGATCGCCGGAGATTCTGGAGAGTCGCACCGTCGAAGTCACCATCACCTCCACACAACCAAACTCTAGACTTTTCGCAGAGAGAGCAAAAAGAGAGAGGCAGCTACCTGATCGAGCTTTCTTATAGCGGGAACATGATTATGTATTTTTATTATAATTAAAAATAACGTAAAAAAAATAATAAAACTACTAGTATCAGACAAAAAAAATGACTACCTATTAGGCTATCCATAGGATGATATCAAATTTCTATATTTTAAACTTTTTGTAAAGTATTTTTATGACCACTATGATAAAAAGATCTCTCGATGTACAAAATTATATTTGTTATTCGATGCAGTTAAATGAACCCATCTCGAATAATAGAAGCATGATTTATAATATATATATATAATGTTTATTTTAAGACTTTCATAATTGATTTTTGAACTTGCGTTTGTTGTTTTATCATTTTGTCTTGGAAGAAACATTATCTATTTTTTTTTCAGATTTTCTTTTCACCGGGATAGGAAGCCTGATATTTTTTAAAATGTCTCTACATCATCATAGTGATTTTATGAAGAACTAATCCCAGAATTGAAATGCACACTATACAATAGTGATAATAGTATCAAACTCTAACAATAATTTAAGTAAGACTAAATGCTCTCCTCTTGTACGCACCGTGCAGAGAATATCTTAGTCATGGCCCTGCTCTTTCTATTCACACCAACAACGATACTGGGGGATGACGTCCTCCTTCACAGAAATAACTGGCAGTGCGACGGTGACAACCATTCGATGGAGGCGGCGGTAGTCAATTCCAGCAGTGGTCTTGTTTCTCTGTCCGAGCACAGCTACTATAACCTTCCACTGAGTTTAAGAGACTATACTCTGAGTCTAAGAGACTATAGCGAGCCTCCAGGGCTAATCCGAAATCGATCCCCATAATTTATGGTTTCAATTTGTCGAGGTTTGATTTTGGTACAACTTTACCAACCGAACACCTGCACGAACCGTTTGGAGAAGGTCTCAGAGCAGTACAAACGGTGGACTTGGGGGTCCGAGAGGGGGGACGATAGGATGTGGTCTGTCTCCACGACACCAAGGTCGGGTTACCCCGACTACTCAAGACGGATCAACAATGAAAGGACGCCCCACTACAGGCAATACGAGGATCGACATCAAAGGCTCTGTAGTTTTGATGTCCCATTGTATTGTTTATATTTTTTTATTTCATGTTTATCGCTTTCTCTATTTTTGTTTTTAGGTTTCAGATTAGTAGGTTGTTTGATTTAAGGGTAGTTGTTAGTTCTCCTTTTTTTTTTTGGGGGGGGGGGGAGGGGGTTGGATGTGGTGTCAATTTCTTTTTGTTGTTTGTGATGTTACGGGTCCACGAGCGTTGGGTACCCTAAGGGGGACTTGGACTATATTATGTAGCCCAGGACGTCGGTCCTCTTGTAACCGATATTAGCAGTAATGCATCTTGACCTCGTTTACCGTTTCAAAAAAAAAATAAGTAAGACTAATTATTTTCATGTTAGTTTGAAATAAAAAATAGAAAAGAGAGGCAGCTCGAAAGTCGGAGTCGACCGCCACCGCAACAAAAAATAACCGGAACAGAGGTGAGGAAGAGAGTCACCAACAGGAGTAAGGGAGGAGAGGAGCCACCAGTTTCTTCGATGGCAAGGCCACTGAAGACGTGTCTCCCCTAATAACAATTTAACTAAAACAAATTATTTTCATGTTAAAACATTAGGTAAAACCTCTTCTTGTCACAGTCACTTGATTAAAATCAATTTATGATGGTTAATATATCAATACTCATGAATTTATGGCGATGAGGTGACATCGGCTACAAACCACTCTTAACCTAAAAACTAGATAACCAATCCTAACCACACATACCTAAGATCCAACATTCACCATGATGTCACATCATCACCTCAATTTCACCCAAATTCACGTCACTTGGTGCCATGTGAACAAGTGTCCATTTTTTTCTTCACCAATTCACTAATTTAATATTTCCCAATTCGTTTGAACTCCGATTAGCTTCAAACTTGCGCCAATATTTTTATTTTTTCAAGGGCTTTAAATCAAGATCAATCATGAATATATTTTGAAGCACGAAAATAAAAAAGTATATCGGGGTGACAAAAATAATGTTGAGTGTTGATAAATCTTCACTAATAAATGTTTTATATCGGATGTATCAAACTAGTGCTAATTGTTAATAAAAACATGTACTGAGGTGATAAAAATCATGTTCAATTTTGATAATAAGTATGAAAAACTAGAGTTTAGCGTTGATAAAAAAAACATGTGATGGGTTGATAAAAACATATGTAATTTAATGGTAAACATAGTGTTTAGTGTTGATAAAACTAGTGTTCATAAAAACACGTGATGAGGTGATAAAAATCATGTTCGGTTTTGGAAAATGAGGTGATAAAACTAGTGTCCAGTGTTGATAAAACCAATGTAAAGTGTTGATAAAAATTACCCAGATATAAATTTTTTTAAATCAGCCCCGAAATAATTCTTTTTTTCGTGCTTAAAAAAAAAACATGTGATGGGGGTGATAAAACACACGTAATTTAATGATAAACCTAGTGTTTGGTGTTGATAAAACTAGTGTTCATAAAAGCACGTGATGATGTGATAAAATCATGATCAATTTTGGAAATGAGGTGATAAACCCAGTGCAAAGTGTTGATAAAACCAGTGTAACAGTGTTGATAAAATCAGAGCAAAGTATTGATAAAAATTACCCATGTATATTTTTTTTAAATCAGCCCCGAAATAATTTTTTTTGTACTTCAAAATATATTCATGAGTGATCTTGATAGAAAGCCCTTGAAAAAACAAAACTAATGGCGCAAGTTTGAAGTCAATCGGAGTTCAAACGAAGTGGGAAAATTTAAATGAGTGAATTGGTAAAAAAAAATATGATAGTTTTACTAAAAAGCCCTTCCCACTTACTAAAAAATACTGTTTTTTTTTGCAGTCAACAACTCAATTATATCTCATCCTTCCATTCTTAAAATAGACGGCTTAGATTGGTTCTCTAGTTTTTAGGTTAAGACATGGTTTCTATTTGATTTCTCCTCTTATGGCGATACTCCATTTTTTTTATCAAGATTATTATATTGTAAAACATTCATTCACTTTTTATCACGTCATTGACGTGTGATAGTTTGATTTCCGTAACAAAGAAATTTTCCTCATGTTGAGGCGGCCAACTATACATAAAAGGTTAACTCTAGCTAGGCAGACATAATCCTCATGTTGTCATTTAAATTGATGTAAAAAAATCCAAACCCTAACCATAAACGATAAATTGGATGTAAGAACCTAAACTATAACCAAACCCCTCGACAACATTATCGACGATTCCGGTACTCGTCGCCTAGTAACATCTTGGCCGACTATATTCATAGAATACATAGGCCAATACAACCCCCTTGTGCAACACTCTCTGAAATCGTCGGTCGAGATACGGCTTGGTTGACAATTTTTCCTTTGTCAGAAACAATGTCACTTTTTCAGTGAATATCTCTTCCGTCAACCAAGTATGGAAACTTTACTGACGATATTTTTTATTACGTCAGCCAAATGACTTCCAAGTGTATTTTCCATTGCGATTTAGGAAATTGATACTGTTGTTTTTGAGGCCAACAATCATCAAGGAACGCGCCAAAGTCTTCTTCTGATGTTAGTGGTGTGTTGTTAAGGCTTAGACATCGATCCAAATCACAAGAACCTGAAAAATTATTAAACAAGAAAAGTGCTCGGGAAAAAATTTATGAGAGTGTTGGGAGGAGGGGAACAAAGTAGTTCATTGTAATGTTGGGGAATACAAAGTAAGAGACTACAAAACAATGGACTAGTCAAAAGGCTACGCAGAAATGACATGCATCGCGCCACATGGAGTCTGAAAGGGACGCGACGTGACGAGTTGAACACGTTGTGTTAGCATTTTGCAGAGTCATAGTCTTTTGGTTCCTTGACTCATCTCTGATATTGGCATAGACACTAAATAAATCTCTAATCTTGACGACGACTCGTATAGTGAAAACAACAATAAGTGTTAACCGCACAGTATACAAGTTTAACATAATAGTTAACCAGTGTTGCTACTATTGTACATGCTCTAGTACCCTTATGGGTGAATCTCACCATTGTCACGATAACATAAGAATCAATGTATGATTGAATAGATACACCGCTTTGTCTTTCGAAAAAAAAGAGCTAAACCCCTACCATAGTAACCTGATTTCATAGCAAACACACCCTTAAAAGCTTAGCATACATTTTTTTTTGAAACATGCGACGAGGAATTCTATTAATTTTTCCAACCAATAGTAACATAAATTAAGTCAAAGACCCTAGGAGACCGACGCTCTTAAAGCCGTAGAAACCATTTAATTTCCATCTTAGACAATCAAAAAAAACTCCAACGTCCTGCCATCAACAAAACATAAATCCAAAACAGAAAAAAAAAACAGAAATGAAGCAAACAACTAAGCAGAAAAAAATAAGGGCATGCTCCCTTGCTCCATCGAGAACGGACAATTGAGCCTGGTCCTGGATCATAGGGGTAGGTAACCAATCATCTACCACCACGGCCCCGGGCAAACTCATGGCTCTTAACAGGGCTGTTTTTCATCCCTCGCATGTTGGAAGTCGTCATCCTCTTCATCTAGAAGCTGAAAGGTTGGGGTTGGAACACCCGAGAGGTCAGGTTCCCGTTTCAGTAGGCATGTACATGTGTAGAACTGATCTAACTTATTTCACCCCTTTTGTCTTCAGGACCTTTGACTTCTTAGGCCTTAACCACCCGACTGCTCACAAGGCTCTTTCTGCTTTCCTACCCGAAAAGAGTGATCATCGTCCACTAGTGTATTCTCCAAAGAAGGTGACAATGACTGTGTAGAGCTCTCATTGGTTTAGCTTTGCTCAGCCTAGGCCACGTTAGCCAGATCACAGGTTTTTGCGACCTCGCATGTCCTATATAATGATCTGGGATACGCACATTGAAATCCTTAATTCATTCCATTGGGACTCTCCTTAGTCAGATCACATGTCTTTAAGACAAGCTCCTACATCTCGAGAAGTTCCAAAAAAACCGCAGGAGGAAGAAGATTCCTACATCCCCCGAGATTGTCCCCCTTTGCCTCCTAGGTGAGGGAGGTCACTAGCTCATCGACCGAGACGCTCCCCACTCCATCTTGAGAAGTTGCTCGGTATTTTTATTTATCAGAGAAGTTTTATAAGGCCTTATTCTCAAAAAAAGAGATATAGGCAGACTGCACGAGGAAGACTAATAACCAGGATTACAACGAATAGACAAAAAACTAAGAATGGAACCAAACCAACGACAAAACAAAAATAACAAGACAAAAACGTAACCAGGAAAACAACAAACAGGCCAACCCGCCTAAACGGACCCAAAACAAAAGGAGACCGCAACACCTCAAGGGATACAAATATCAGACTCAGCAAGGAAACGATATCAATCAAGACATGGATAACCCACACACATCAAAAACTCCACGCCGGGCCACCCCCTAAAAGACTCTCAGACCCTTCAAACGAAAACGAAGAAAAGCATCACCAACCTGAGGGGGACACCTCCTAATTTGCACGTGGTTTGTCTGAAATAGTTTCTAAGTCAGAGAGATTGCTATCCGGAACAGAAGGATGCAATTCCGCGTCTAACATGTCGAGTTCCTTTCTAAACTAATCAGCTGCAATCTTGGATTTAAAACCCAACTTACTACAATATGCCCAAGCCTTAGTAGCTGCCTGGTCTCTACTCATGTCTCTAGAAAGCCCAGGTCCATAAGCATCATCCACCAATATCTGGTCCGATAAGGAACCCGAATTACCACAAAGTTCCTTTCCCCTTAGCGCTCGCTTCTTCTTTCAGAAAAGGAAATTACTCGACACCGTCCTTTCCGAGTTGCAGGAAGCTGGCGGAGACATCGTGTCAGGCACAACCATATTATGTACCTGACCGGAACACAATCCTACTCTCCCACTAGGTGTCACACTCTCAAACTTCAAATCTTGAATACTTGGACCCGTGTTTCTCATGACTGTATTCTCGGAATCGCTTAAAACCAATATTGGAGAAGGCGACTTTTCTGGACATACTAACGGTGAGGAAATGGTCGCCGACACTACATCATTCGTCGAACTTATCTCTACCCCACCAGAGAGTCTAAGATCAGACTCCTTGTCGTGAAAGTCAGTATTAAGGTCGGGTTGGCTGTCCTTTACTAATTCTTCGTAGCCTACTTCTCCTGACTCGCTCCCATTCGACTCCCCATCCTTACCCTATATTGGCCAGCCTTCATCAAAAACTCTTGGCACAGACTCAACATCCACAATCGATGGCATGACTATGAAAGTTTCTCCACCCAGCTCCACTTCCAAATTTTGCAATTGTACACAAGGCGCAATGTGAATCAGTACCGGTGATTCGCCAAAAAATCTTCCATGTAACGCAGCTGGGTGAACCAAGACAACCGTACCCAAGCATTCAGCCAAGTTCTTCAAATTCATGCGACTCTACCTATGAAAAGGGACCCCATAAAATTTAACCCAATTAAACACACCTCCTTTCCGGAGCAGATCCTCCTTGTCGAGTCCCATGATGATCCATTGCGACAACAAAGCCCATCTCGTAAGGAGCATTCGCTCCTCCACCGACTTGTCTAAACAATAAAACAGAAATAATATGTTCCCCAAAGACGAAATGTGCAGATGAGTTTCCCCTTGTCGAGCAAATTCATCTTGCAAACCAGCTGGCGAGACGTTCTCACGAAGCACCCCTAACCAACCCTCGTCGACCTCCACTGCCCGGACCTTGTTCACCTGCAAAACCAAGGGCTTTCTTCCTGCTATATGCTCAACCCTTCTCTTGTTAATTTGATCCCGAAGGTCTAAGACATGTCTTTGTTCCCAAGCTTGTGCGACAAAAAGCTGATGTGAACCCAACATCGATTCGTTTATTCTTCTCACTACCTGTTCAAGATCAGACCCAATCTTAAAAGAAACGAAACCGAAGAATTTACCTCTTTTATTCGGGTTCACGGGAATGTGAATATGGGTAACCTCAGCCACCGTACTGCATATAGCCTTGAGACCTTCAGACGAAGTCCCCTCTGGGAAGTTGTAAACAAAAACCTTACGATCGGACAAGGTGCCCGGAGCAGCAACACGACCCAACCCAGGGGCACCTCCCACGGATGCTCCAGTCCCCTTTGGGCAGCCGCCGCCTGAGCAATCCTCAACCCCCACAGCCGAGCCAATCCATTTTCTGCACTCGCCGTCTGTAGCAATATCCTCGGCAACGTCCACTGCCAAACTCTCCTTCTCCTTTTTCATCGCGACCTGAGCCGCAGACACCACCGTCGACCGGACCAGCTTCACACTCTGACCCAAACCTCCGGCCATATGTGACGAGAACTGAACGGGCGAATGATTTACTCAGGGAAAAAACGCAGAACTGGGTACCAAAGAAAGCTTAGGAAAAAACGACAACCGACAAAACCGATCAGCAACTCATGCTCTCCAAGACGACGACTATTCGGCGAGCCGAAAAAACGATCGGAATGACACCGGCTACAGTGCAAACGGGGATGGGCGAGGGACTAGCGCGTGGGAGCGTTCTCCTAAGGTCGGCTTAGTTATAGTTGCTCGGTATTAATTCTTAGTAGAATCGGAGGGAGTAATAGTATCGACCCTCCTCCCAACCCACTCATAGGATAAGAGCCTAGCAGGCTCCGATCCGATGGTTAAGCTTCCCCCAACAGACACATAATCTTGGTAGCCTATTATATTGGAGACCTACAGTGGTAGGCTCCAAATGACCTGGGAAGCGAAGGCGGATCCTCCTTCGAAACGGCCTATCAACGTTCAGAGTAATCCGGAGCCAGTGGTAATCATCCCATCGACTAAGTACCGACAAGGGTGTCAACAGCACTAAGGTGCCTAGGGTATTGGCCAAGAAGGATCGGACGGGGGCGTTCCGAGCATCTCTTAGGACATTGTACACTCGCACCCCGATCTCCATGAATCAAAAAGGGAATGTACTCGGATGCATGCAAGGTAGAAGGGGTACCAGAATCAGCATGTATCCCATAAAGCCCCACATGCCCCGATGATGGATGCTCTCTATCTCCTGGATAGACAGAAAATGGAATGCCACCATCTCCTTAGAGAGGCAGTCAACCTCCAATCCTCGGACCTTCCATCGTTTGATCATGACGCCATAAAGAGAGTCTCGGGTTGCATCTGATGTTGTCACTATCTGTTAAGCCATCAGATGTTGTTGCGACGGCTTCGACTAGGACGAACACCATGAAATCCTTATCATCTGCATCTTCCTCGATAGTAAATACCCCGAGATAGTCTTGGATGGCCTCATTAAGTCAGGAATCCGATGAAACGATCAAGAGTGGTGGTCCCGACCTTGTGACAGCCCGTGGTGTGGTTGGATAGCAGTAGGGCACTGGTAGGAGAACTGCACCGGGTAGAGGGGATGTTTATGGAATCTTAGGCGGGCACCAGACCGTTCGCTGGTCAGAGAGAGATTATTGGTTCCTCAAGGTTGTCGGGGGGAGCTGTAACAACGAGCCCTTATATATCTGCGGTGTATTGTCCCGTCGCATGGTAAGTGTGCCTACAAGCAGTCCGGTGAGCGCCGTGGAGGGATCCTCTGTGTAGAGGAGGCCGATGAGATACCTTCACCGACAACAACATATAAAAAGGAAGAGGTAGGCATGGCCGTTGGCGCTTGGGCATTACACATTCTCAGGAAGAAAAATAACATCAGACTTCTTAATATTAAGTAGTTGATTAAGTTAATATTTATAGTGTAGCAGAGCTCGTCTCACAGGACGCCTCTTCCTCCCATGCGAAAACTTATTCTTAGAGCATCTCTAATGGTAATAGCATGCGTAATTGTTTGGAGGGGTTGTAGGTATACATTTTGAGTTTATCTCTTTTTCAAACAACTACCTCCTACAACTGCATCTACAATGGTGAACAACTAGTAGTTGTTTGGAGCCATTGTTTGTACTTTTGATATTTTCAAAACCACCCCAAATTAAACAAGTTATTTTATTCATGCCAAATTTAAAATATATACGCTTATTAAACTACGAACGATAATTAAACATACGACTTTTCCATAACTAGCCGATGACCATTATAATTAATTGCCGTCCAACCTTGTACGCTTGCTTGCTTCACCATCTGTGTCAAGTTCCGGGACCTCAATGTCAACGGGACATTATGGGAATATGAGGTTCTTCCACTTTGGTTACCCCCTCACGATCTTCCAAACATGCTTCCAAACAAACTCGTTCCCCTCCTCTTCCTTGTACGGCCTTTCAGCTCATGCCATGATGTCAGTGTCGTTCCTCCCACTTTGGTACGCACCATCCATATCCAGTGGTCCTCGCAATTCTTCCAGGACCGTTCTAGGTCTCTTGGCTTCCTCATCGCAGAGACCTCACCTCCGATTTTTTTCCACTACATGTCGTTCTTATGGCTCTTCCCCATGATGTTATCCAGAGAATGGTTTAGCTATGCCGCTGCCAACCGTTCCTCATCCTCGATGCCCCATTTCGGTCGCGGACCCTAGTCGTTACAGATGCAGGGTTCTTCGCCTTCCTTCTCGATTGCTTGGCAAAGCAGATTGGGTAGGTTGCTCGTTATGGAATTGCGACTGTGGCCATTGGGAATGTTAGAGCGGGTTGAATTGTGATGGCATGGATTGGGTCGATTGGAAGAGGGAGATGTAGGATTAGATATGAAAATTGAGCTCTTCTTCCGTGTACGTCGACTCCTCAACATTCAAGGAGTCCATGATGAAATCGAGGTTCCTTGGGTCGTCTGTTTTCAAGGGACGTATGAAGAATAACGAAAAGAAGAAAAGAGAATGTGTGTAGAAGAGAAGGGGTGTGTTTTTTTGGGTAGGGGTCAAAGTATATTTATAGGGAAATTTAGTTTTTTTTTTCGTTGCCACGTGTTGGCGTATGGTTGACCCGCCGAGTAGCCGTTGGGCCTGCACCGACTAATCACGTCTTTGCATGGATCTGAGGCAACCTGCTGCATCGGCACGCCTTTCAACATCTCCTGCTTCGGCACGCCATTGTAGGGAACTGTTGTAGCGCCTACGACGACACCTAAACAACGACCTTCCAATGGTCGTCGGAGGTGTTCTTAGTTGTCAAAACAAATATAAATTAAGACTCCCGGACATATATACCCTGCAAGAATTCTCATTCTATAAACAAGTTAATTTGGTATTATTAGAGGAGCATTTCCCTTTTTTTTATTCGAACCCACACATTGCTCAAAAACATCTGATTATGCCCATGTGAAGCTTCTGCAGTAGTCTGTATTCTCCCTCTCTGCATTTTCATCTGACCTCTCAATCTCACCTCCATGAATAGAGAAATTACTGTCCATATCTCAAATCATCAAATCCATTTTCTATTAAAATAAACGAAAGGAGGGTAATAAAAGATATCGCATGCATGACTTTTTTCATGAATTAATTAGTACGGTTAGGTAGTTAAGGCGGCTAGGGTTAGGGTTACATAGTGTTTATTCAATTATTAAGAGAATAAGTACCGAAAACCAACTGGTCATATATAGCAAGGTACGTACGTAAATGGGTGAGTGAGTATACTATGCGTAAGGATCAGGGAAGAAACAAAGTGATGCAATAATATTCTCTTTGTAATTAAACAAAGTGATATAACTATAGACATCCCCGGGCAATACTTAAATGGAATGATTCGAGGGAGCAGGTGGGATTTTTTGGGGGGATTGAGAAAGATGACAGAAGAAAAAGTTGGAGTGAAGAACACAAGCAAATGGACTTATGTGCTGATTGCAATCAAGTGAATGTGATCTGATGACTACAATTAATTGTATAATATACATACAAGTACAGCTAACAATAAAATGAAAAAAAAATAATCAATTTTTTGATGCCTCTGACTAATTTGTCAGTAAGAGAGAAAACCCATGTGTAACTCCTCATAGAATGTCAGTGAGGTGCTGAATATGAGAAAACATCTCTCTCTCCTACACAAGCACACTCTATTCCATGCAGTTCTATACCTATATGCTATATCCATTACTTTTTAAATCAACAAAAAACTGAAGACATAAAGGCATTCCCAACTGTTTGCATTCTATTTTTTGCTAACAATTTTACCAAATATTATAGAAGTATATGTTCGTATCTATGTGACAATGTGTGTCTGAAATCTATAATTTTATTTGATAAATAAATATGGTTAGACACTTTTATAGGTAATTATTATAACTTTGTTATTGATGAGGAGCAAAATGATTGGCATGCAATATATATATATATATATATGTCGGTTAGTTAAATGTAAAATTACTTGCATATCATTTTCTGTTCTTGAAACCGACAACTATCTGGAGTACTAGATAATATCATCCTCTTTCATTCCGAAAAGATTAGTATGATCTCATACATTTGTATGATACAAATTTGAATATAAATATTTGCTAACTCATTTCACCTCTACATCAAAGAAAATTAAGGAGCAATTGACAAAAGACAGAAATGGGTAATATTTTGATCAGACAATTAATTAACTATACGTACCCTCATAGCCTGAGCTCAAGATCTAAGTCCTCCAGCTTTAGAGAAGTAGTGGTATTAGGGGACAGCTCTTCAAGTAACTCTAACTGATCAGCTGCAGCATGGTGCAATTGAGTGGTTGCTCTTGCTTTTAGAAACAAGGGCAATATTGGTGATCCATCCATATCAGAAACTACTACTTCTCCTTCTCTTGTTACATCTTCTTATTATAGCCCCCTCCTTGACATTCGATGAGCAAGTTTGATGCAAAACAAGATTCAAGCTCACCGGCCTATCCGATTTGACACTATACCTATCCCTTTGAGAAGCCTCACCACCTTGCCTGTTCAGATCCAAGATGAACTCGTTGCATTTACCGACAACTATGGACTTCTGGTTGTGTTCTTGAGAAATAGTAGAATTAGAGGGAAAATGAGGGACAGTTGTGATCTGTTGATTATAACAATCATCAACGGCATCATCATCATCATCATCATCACACTTATTAGTACTACTCTCTTGAACAACAGGAAGAGCTGAAACCCTAGAATTAGGGTGTTGATAAGCCAAACCACGTAGAGATGGATGATACAGAAGAACACCCCTATGATCTTGACGATGATGCTGAAGCTGATTTTGATTGGTGGGAGAAAACTGCTTGAGCCTAGCTCTATCCCTCCGGTGGACATTCATGTGACCCCCGAGAGCTTGAGCTGACCTGAAGTCTCTCCTACAAAAGCTGCAAGAATAGGATCTTGGAGGCCATATGCACCCTCCTCCTCCAAGAGCCCCCGTTGCATCTTCTGCAAAAGCTTGCTCCTCCCATGAATCATATGATACTGGGCTGTTGATTGTTGACACTGGATCGCCACGAGTACTAATCAAACTAGGTTTACGCTTAGTCCACATCCAGTAAGGTGCTTGCTCCATTGTTGCACTTGCACACAGAAATATGATTAATTTAACTAGACCGCAGGGTTAACTATTATCTGAATCATCATGCAAGAAAGGAAAAATAATTGAGTAGGAGGAAGAAGAGGAGAGGATAAACAGATATGAAATGAAACAAGGGACTCTAAGGATTGCAATGATTTGTATTAGGAGAACGTAAAGCTAAGGTAGCTACTTTTCTTGGTTGGTTTCCAACACATGTACGTCACTTAATTGATCACTATACATTCTTTTTAATATTTTATTTTACTTTTTTTTTTAGCGAAAGAAACATTTTTATTAATCATGGTATTTCAATACATTGGGCTTGCGCTTCGGCCAGGGTCAGGCCCAATGGCCCAAGGAAGGGGTACCAGGCCGAGCAGGACGCGGGGAGGCCAGGGTGACGTGGCCCGATGGGCGGCATGTTATGGAGCTGGATCGGCTCAGGGTCTGCGGGCTGTGTAAAGACCGTCTCGTTTTAAAGATTTAAAAGACTTAAATTTATCGAGTTGGAACGTCGGAATTGAAAAACGGGGTGGAAAACTGGATCGAGTGTTTTTAAAAAAAAACGAAAAAGAGAGGTTCAACTTAAATAAATAGAGTAAAGCCAACGACAAATTGAACCTAAGAGGTTCAACTTAAATAAACAAGGGGAATTATATTTGATAGGGAAATTTGAAAATCTATGCTTCATAACATAGTATTTTTTTTTATTATGCCACTATAATTCAATATTTGTAAATCTATGCTTTTGAAATATTTTAGGACAAAAATACCCTTATTACTATTAGTTTAAATCTCAAAATAAATTGTATATGAGAGGATTTGAACCATGGTCGTTCAAGAAAAAATATTTGAACTTAACCACTTATACTAAATTACTTATATGTATTATAACCTTTTATTATTTATTTTACTATATTTTATTATATACTAAGTTCTCGTACTACACCAAAATTTAGAATAAAAATACGGATAATTGAAAAATACTTATGGTGAACTCTGCACGTTTTGTAAATACTTACGGTGTACTGTTTTTTGTTGAAAATACTTACTATATATTATTTTTCATGTGCAAAAAATGTGAAAACTAACAGAAAATTAGGATTTTAGAGCATGTAAAACTTTTAAATTTCCAAAATAAATAAATAAATAAATAAATAAATATATATATATATACAAATATATTTTTAAATAGTATTTATTTATTTATTTATTTTGGTATACACATAGTTATTTATTTTGGAATACTTATGGTATACCCATATTTATTTATTTATTTTGAAAATTTTAAAGTTGCACACCCTCTAAAATCCGAATTTTCCGTTAGTTTTCACACTTTTAACGCATGAAAAATAATACACTATAAGTATTTGTAACAAAAACAATACACCGTAAGCATTTGCAAAACGTGCAGAGTTCACGATAAGTATTTTTCAATTATTCATATTTTTATTTTAAATTTTGGTCTAGTACGAGAACTTAGTATATAATAAAGTATAGTAAAAAAATAATAAAAGGCTACAATACATGTAAGTAATTTAGCACAAGTGGTTAAGTCCTCACATTTTTTTCTTGAACAACCATGGTTCAAATCCTCTCATATACAATTTGTCACGCCCCAAATCCGGTTTTGACCGGACTCGAGACGTGACCAGAATTCATAATAGAAAAGCGATAAATAATAAACGTAAACCTTTAAATAAATAAGTAAACCTCCTCAAATCATCAGTAAATAGTTTAGAATCTCCATTGAGTCACAGCTCAACACACAAAGTAATATATAAAATGTTTAGTACGAAAAACCAACATAAGTCTATGACAACCCCCACGATAAGCTGAAGCTCCCAAGCCTCGAACTCTCTAGACATCGGGTACTCCTGTAAAACAGTAAAAGAAACAAAGGGGATGAGCTTGCGCTCAGTAGGAAAAATCTTAATAACTCCACCTTTAGATCATTACTTAAACTGCTTAACAGATAACGTAAATAACGTATTAGTACTGAACAATGAAAGACCAATGAATAAAATAGATTACAACAACATCGGAATCTTAAGGGTAACAGTAACTTAAAAGATTTCATAAAAAGTACCGTCACGAATCAATATGAGTAATATGGGAGTAATGTATATCATGCCAACCACTAGCTTTCTCAAGCCTCCGATCCATGGGTAGATTCTGGGATCACCTCGTTTCTCATAATCCCGATCCACCAGAGTACCCACATCATATCAGATTTTCCCTCGGTCCAGAGGAGGCACATGCATCGGGGCACCAGAAACCATCCCATAGGGACGCTCATCGTCGGGATTCTCGGAAATGCCTCCAAAGGACCATAATCATAGGGAACCAAGGTAGTTCTCCCATAGGACGCACACCCTTGGGTGAAACCTCAGTAACCATCTCTCATGAAGTAATCCAATCACTATCCCACAGGATCTGCCAATAATCAATAAATATCCCGCAGGATCTGCCAATAATCAATAAATATCCCGCAGGATCTGCCAATAATCAATAAATATTCTGCAGGATCTGCCAATAATCAATCAATATCCCGCAGGATCTACCAGTAATCAATTCCCGTAATATCCAGTAACCAATGCCCTCAGGCTCCAATACTCAACCAATATCTCACTGTATCTGTCAAACTCCACCACAACCACGGCACCGGATTACCCCCCGGTGTAGTACCGAACCGAACAAGCAACCATTTCAAGAACATGAATAAAGGAAACACACCATAACTTAGCCACCAATCAACACTCATCGAATCACACTTTCATCACAACAAAGACATCCAATAACACTCCACACTTACCGTATACTTACCTGTCATGAACCAGCGGTACATCGATCACCTGATTGTACCCCGTGGCACAACCAGTCATACTCGATCATCCGTTCAATCAACAATTATATCAACCCAATCACTCAATCAACCAAGTAAGCATTCAACCAATCAACAATCATGTGAACGGTCAATTAAGCATTCAATCATACAAGCTAACTAGTTTCATTAGACTCTTAAATTATCCAAATAACTAGCAACCAAGCATGTGAACCTAGCACACAACTAATCCGAGAGCTCTTCACAACCTCTCTACCAGTAAATCAATTCCCAAGTATTGAAAGCGAGTTACACTAGTGATCTTCATCCTAAACATGCATTCTAGACACTTCCGGTTATTAGTAATTGAAAGACGATTATTCTAGTTATTCGCATCCTATAGGCAATCCTAGGACCTTTCCAATTTTATTAACCTAACATGCATACTAAGCGTTAAATAAGAAATTAAGACTTTCCCTACCTCGTGGTAATCCTCTAAAACTCTGTTGTCAAACTCGGTAGTCACCACTCCGTTCTTCATACGGGTTCCGGCGTGATCTTCATTCTCCTAGCTCGAGCCCAAGTTCTTCCTTCCTTCCTTGCTCGGTACCACGGTCTTGGACCACAAACAAACTCTAATTAAAAGCTAACTAAGGTGTAAACAAACAAGCTCAAAAGACTCCACCAAAAGTTCCAAAACCAACCTCTTGAAGTAGATTAAAAAGGATCGAAAAGGGGTTCAAAGGGACCAAGACTGGTCTGCCACAGATCTGGTCACGGATCCGTGGACTGGGCCGTCACGGAGCCGTGTCTGGCTCCGTCACGGTCTCCCCCACGGAGCCGTGACGTCCTCCGTCACGGTACCCGTCACGGGTCCGTGACGCCTGGTACTGTTCACCCGTCTGCTTCCTCCAGCTTCGGGTTTTCACGATTTTTACCTTCCAAACCTCCACAGATGACCTTTTAAAGCTCCAAAAACAGTTCCTAAACGTCTCTACTTCAAAACCCACCATGGGTGTTCATCAAAACTCCAAAAAACACGAATTAAAACCAACATCTAACATCAAAATCCTCCAAAACCTCAGTAACCAAATTCAAGCTTCAAAACCCAACAAGTTCTTCCATTTTTCACCAAAACCCATGAACCAAAAGTTGTAGAAATGAAAATAGATGAGAGATTTACCTTGAGGACGAAGAGTGGAAGAGAAATCAAGTGTTTTAGAAGGGATTTGGATAGAAGATAGCTTCAAGCTTCCATTTTCCCCCTTTTCTTCTTCTTCAAGCCTCCAAAACCAATTTTCTCATCTCTCTCTCTCCCAATTTCGCCTGCCTTGGGATTTGTGCTGAAATGAGCCTCACAATGGGTCTTAAACCTAGAGGGGATAGTGTCCAAATACCCCCTTACTTTATCTCTTCCCAACCACAACTAATAAGGGCATAAGGGTCATATTACACCCACTACTTCCCTTCCAAGCAAGCATGGACACTTGTCCATGTGTGGACCACTCCTAGCTTAATTAAATTCCAACATACAATTTTATCGAATTTCGCTCTAAATCGAGTCACAGTTGACCGATAAAAGTCCTGGTTTGACTTCATCCAAAATTACAGTCAACGGAAAGGAAACGGCCCAATTAAGCCAATCGTGATAGTGGCTAAGCCTTTTGGGCCCTGGAAAACTCCCGAATGACTTCTAGAGTCATTGGTTGACTTTTCCAGCCAAAAGTCAAACTTCGTCCAAAGTCACCGGTTCGACCGGAGTCGATCGGGGGCGGTTCTTACACAATTTATTTTGGAATTTAAACTAATAGTAATGAGGGAATTTTTGTCATAACATATTTCAAAAGCATAGATTTATAAATATTGAATCATAGTGGCATACTAAAAAAATATGTTATGTTATGAAGCATAGATTTCCAAATTTCCCTATTTGATATACTACACCTATCTATTTAATTACTTATTCAAGAGATGATGTCACTATTTGTATTTATTTTATGTCTTGCTTGACATTTAATTAAAACAAATAAAGCATTACAAATACACAATATAAATGTGCTTGGCTGAAATTCACTATCCATGTTGTGAATAGTGATTTCGCTTCACCGATGTATGTATGTATATTTGGTATTGGTTAGATCATTTTATTAAAGCCATGCCAAAACGCTCTCAAAAACACTCTCCGTTCCTAACTGGTCGGAGTTTGTATCCCGGAAGCGATCCGGTGACTTTCTTTTCTTTCTGTTCGACTCTCCTATATCTGTATGGCGAATACAAAGCCATTTGCAGTCCTTATGCAAAGAAGAAGGATAAACGTCAGGTTACAGCAAAGCAGGGAGAACATGGAGGCTCTGAAGGACAACCAACACGAGGTCCGGCTCCGGTTAAACCCGCCTGCGTGCTTGATGGCATCGAACAGAGCACGGAGGTGTTTTTGGGTTCAGAGGCAGGGAATCACAGTCGCCGTACGGAAGAGACTCTTCCCTTTGTCCCTGTGAAGCCTGTAGAGGCAAAGGAGGGCGGTGTTACGCGTAGGGACAGTGACGCTGGTCACTGGCGACGGAGTCGAGGTCGTTATGTGGTGAGTGAAACGGAGATATACGTGCTTAATCTGCCTTATCCTACATCAGATGACTCTTTCAAGGGATTGTTTCTCTCGTTTGGTGAAATCGAAAACCTTTCCTTGCTGAAACGTCCAAACAAGACAGGGTACTTTTTTGGGTTCGTTCGACTCTCAACGCATTTAGCTGCTTCTCAGGCGATCGAATCGTTGAATGGTTTCAATCTGAAGGGTCACATCCTCTTTCTGGCTTTCTCCCGACGTCCTGTGAGCTCTCCGGCGTTCGAATCAGTCCGAACTGCAAAACAGAGCACAGGCTCTGTTATTCGTGCTGATCCGGAAACGCGTTCCGAAGAGGTCCCTCCGACGAGTTGCGAGGGCCAGGAGCATCGAGAAGACACCAATACTCAGGTTCCCTTTTCTACGCCGACGACCACGTCAATCAAGATCGCCGGTGGCGAGATCGACACAACATCTGTTTCCGGGAATCAAGGGATAGCGCTATCCAAGGAGATCCCGCCTTCGACTGGATTTCCCTTTTCAATTCGCGCTGATTCAGGAGTGATCTCACCGACGATCATGGCTCCATCAGAGAAGATCACGCGCGCGATTCAGGTGCAGGATCATGGGCTTGTGGGTGATTCCAATGAAGCAATTCAGTATGGGCCTGGTACTCACGAGTCAAGTGAGTTGGGATTTTGTGCTGGGCCTGATGTGAATGAATCATTTCTATGCCCATCTAAAAAATCAATTAAGATGGCCCGTGCGGACCCCAGTCTGGCTACGGTTTTCAATCGTCTCGGAAATGATATTGGCCCGTTGATGGTAACGGCTAATCTGCCTCGGGACGACGAACCGAGCTTGGAGGAAAGGTTTAAAGGAAGTCCTTGGAAGGAGGCCCTGGAGAAACCGACATCTAGGGTCGAGCCAAAGAAACGTGGGTGTCCAAAGAAAGGCCACTCGGGGGTGATTGGACAACCAATTGTTGTTTATAAGACACAGGCCAGGACCTCTGATGATAAAGAGGTTAAAATGGGACGTTTCACGGTGGATGTTGCCAAAAAGGATGGCACGGGCAATTGGAGTTACAGTACAAAAGTTGGTCATAAAGCCGTTGATCTTTGTGCTTTGGCTCTTGAAAAGGACGTTGAAAGTAGGAAGGTCAAGGAATCAACTTCAGCACTAACTCCTGTCCCGGTTTCGAACCGGTTTTTATGTTTGAACCCGGATAGGAAGTAGACAATTTTTTGCTTTTCCTATTCGTTGTTTGCTCTTCGGAGCTGTAATGGTATGTGGAAGAGATCTCTTTGGATTTCTTCTTGCTTTGTTCTATAACCTTATAGAACAATTGCCTAATAAAAATTTTCGCCTATCAAAAAAATGTATATTTGGTATTTTAGTTTAGCTAGAATAAGGAAAGGATAAGGCCAAGTTGGACAACCGTAGTTGGACTAGAATAAAGAAAACAATACTTCTTTAAGTTTCTCATATTGCAAACTTTCCTAATTCTATTGGAATTGATTTAAGTAAAATAAAAACCTACAAATACAACACCATAGTGGCAGAAAATAATAAGGTAGGAGCTGCAAACTTTCGGCCACCATAAGAGAAAACAAGTTTGAAGAGCTAAACTAACAAGCTTTCGTTGTGGGATCACTTTGCTCGTGTAGATATACTGTTAGATGGAAAACACTTGGGTGCCTTTATTACTCTCCATCAAATTGAAGCTCTCAAATCATCAGTTCTACCCTTGGAGTTTCTTTACATTGTGGTAATCTCGACTTAAAACCCATTCTAGATTAGTCTTTGTATGATGCATGGATCTAGGTTTTAGTATTATGGACATGTTTTCTACCTTGTTTAGGAAACACATAATCTTATACATTAAAGTTAAATATACGTTGGAAGCCCCGCAGGATACTCTGCATTTAACTTCGATGGGATATAATTCTGAATATCGTCGTCGTCGGACATCTTTTTGATCAAAATCGGAGCTTTGTGGGAAAAAAGTTTTTGAGAAAGAAAAATATGAGATGAAGAGGAATTGTGGATGGAATGATGAAACATGAGGGGTTGATATTTGTAGATAGTAAAATATTTTTTATTAATTTAAAAAAAAATAAAACCATCAAAGAATTATTACAAGGAAAAATGGAACTACCTATTGAAGCCAACAACTCAGTTTTTCCATTCCAGCGCCACATGGCGCCTTCTCATTGGCTAGTCAGGGATCATGATCCCGAACCCCACAATTTTGAGTAACTATTCGAACATCGAAGATCATGCTCCAAGTTCCCTATTTAGTGATATTTCGTACCGTGCAATCCTCGAATTCGACTCCATATTTAGAAATTATTCGGAACCGTGCAGGAGCAACGATGTACATGCTCTTAGAGTATCTTCGTTGATATCTCTATTTAATTTTTATAGGGAGAGTTAAATGAGAGGAAGACGACATATACGAGAAAGAGAAATGTTGTTACTCATGTTACTTTTTTTCCTTTCACTCACTTATGTGATAATGTTGCACTAAAGAAAAAAAAATGGTTAAATACCTTTCGGTATCCTTATATTTTGGTCACGTATTTTATGGTCTCATATGTTTCAAAATGTTCGATGCACTACCCAAACTTTTGGTCACAAACATCTATTCGTAAAACCAGACTGAATATTCCACTTTGTTGGTGACACCATGTGTCAGTTAATGGAGAGAAATGATATATTTCCCTAACTCATTTAAACCTTATGAATTTTAACAGGGAAATTACCATTATACTCTTATTTAATACTAAATAAAATTAAGAAAAAGTAATAACAAAATTATCGTGACACTACCAACAATTAGACGTCACTTTGAATCTATCTCTCCCATTAGGCGACACTATCCCAGCTCTAGCTCCCCTTATTGAAGGTGCTCTTAGTTGCATGAAGATAACATTAAGATCACAACCTATAATCTTTATATCTAGTTGGATATATATTTAACCGGTCTTTTTCTATGTTCCAATTTTTCTTAAGCTCAAAATAGAGTTACCCTCCAAGATAGAGAGGATTTAAAACGTTAAACACCAATAAAACGATTTCAAGAAAGAGCTAGAAATATGGGAGCTCCAAAAAGGGCTTAATCCAAACTCTACATGTCACGCCCCAAATCCGGTTTTGACCGGACTCGAGACGTGACCTGAGTTGATAATAGAAAATAATAAACAATTAAGAGATCTTTTAAAAGTTCAAATAAAACTCCATCAAATCCTCATAGTAAAATAATCCAAAACTCAAAACACGAGTCAACACTCAACATGAAGTGCGAGATAAATAGTGTTTAGTACAAAAGACCAACACGCCTCTAGAATACCCCTCAAAACATCCAGAAGCTCCCGAGCCTCGAACCCCCTAAACATCAGGTACGCCTGTAAAAACAGTAAGGAGACAATAGGGGTGAGCTTACGCTCAGTAGGGAAAATCGGAAACAATTTAACCTCCAGTTTAATAATAAAGCTGCTTTAGCATGACAACGCAATTTACAATTAAACACTATTAATCAATGATATACTAAGTAATCAGTATAACGAAGAATAGTAACGCATTCTTAAAGATAACAACAACTTTAAAAGATTACGTAAGAAGTGCTGTAAATATTTTATAACTACTAACATGGGAGCAAGTAGTATCACACCAACCACTTGCTTTCTCAAGCCTCCGATCCACAGATAGATTCTGGTATCACATCGGGTCTCATACTCCGATCCACCAGAGTATCCATGTCATATAAGATTTTCTCTCGGTTCTGTCACGCCCCAAATCCGGTTTTGACCGGACTCGAGACGTGACCTGAGTTGATAGTAGAAAATAATACACAATTTATAGATCTTTCAGAAATTCAAATAAACCCCATAAAAATCCGGATAGTAAATAATCCAAAATTCTCGAATATGAGTCACAGCTCAACATAAAGTGCAAGATAAATAGTGCTTAGTACAAAAGACCAACACAACTCTAGAACAATCCCCAAGACAAACAGAAGCTCCCGAGCCTCGAACTCCCTAGACATCAGGTACGCCTGTAAAAAACAGTAAGAAAACCATAGGGGTGAGCTTGCGCTCAGTAGGGAAAATCGCAATTAAGTTAACCTTCAGTTTAATAGTAAAAATACCTAAGCGTAGCAATGCAATTAACAATTAAACGTTATCAACCAATGAAATACTAGGAAACAGTATAAATAAGAATAGTATCGTATTTTCAAAGATAACTGTAACTTTTAAAAGATTACGCGAAAAGTACTATAAATACGTCATAACCACGAAATGGAACAAGTAATATCACACCAACCACTTGCTTTCTCAAGCCTCCGATCCATGAGTAGATTCTGGTGTCACATCGGTTCCCATACTCCGATCCACCAGAGTACTCATATCACATCAGATTTTCCCTCGGTCCAGAGGTGTCACATACATCGGGGCTACCGGAAACCATCCCTGAGGGACGCTCATCATCGGGATTCCAAGAAATGCCCCCAAAGGACCATAGGTCATAGGGAACCAAGGTAGTGCTCCCGTAGGACGCATACGCTTGGGTGAAACCACAGTAACCATTTCTCGCAGAGTAACCCAACAAATTGCCCCGTAGGGTCCACCTCCAATGCCCTCAGGCTCCGATAATCAATGCCCCGTAGGGTCCAGTAACCAATGCCCTCATGCTCCAATCAATCAATGCCCCGTAGGGTCCAATAACCAATGCCCTCAGGCTCCAACAATCAATGCCCCGTAGGGTCCAATAACCAATGCCCTCAGGCTCTAATACTCACCCATTATCCCGCAGGATCTGCCAAACACCAACGACCACAACACCACCGGATTACCCCCCCCCCCCCCCCCCCCCCCCGGTGTAGAACCGAACCGAACAACCAAACATCTAAAGAACATAAATAAGGGAAACACACTATAACTTACCCACCAATCAATACTTATCAAATCACACTTTCACCACAACACAACAAAGACATCCATTAGTCCTCTACACTTACCGTTATACTTACCTATCACGAACCATCGGTACATCGATCACCTGATTGTACCGTTTGGCACAACCAGTCATACTAGATCATCCGTTCAATCAATCAATTATTCCAACATTCAATCACTCAACCAATCAAGTAAACATTCAATCAAACAATTATGTAAACCTTCAACCGAGCATTCGATCATACAATTTAACTAGTTTCATTAAACTCTTAGCTTGTCCTGAACTAGGCAAACAAGCATGTGAACCTAACACAACAACTAATCCGAGGGCTCATCACGGCCTCTCTACTAGTAAAACAATTCCCAAGTATTGAAAGCGAGTTACGCTAGTTATTCTCATCCTATTCATGCATACTAGACACGTCCGATTATTAGTAATTGAAAGACGATTATTCTAGTTATTTGCATCCTATATGCAATTCTAGGACCTTTCCGATTTTATTAACCTAATAGGCAAACTAGTATTGAAATTACTCGAGTAGTTAGGATTTCCCCTACCATGTGGTCTTCCTCTAACAATTCTCTGTTGTAACGCTCGCTTCACCTCCCCTCCGTTCTTCACAAGGGTTCCGGAAAGGTCTTCGTCCTTCGAGCTCGAAACCAAGGTCTTTGGAACACAAGTAAACTCTAATCAAGATCTAACTAAGAAGCAAATAAGGACCCCAAACAACCCTAAGAGACCAGTTCGTAACAAAGATCGAAAATGACGAAAAACACCCCAAAAGAACCCGAAACTGGTCTGCCACGGAATGGGTCACGGAGCCGTGACACCACCCGTCACGGATGACGTCACGGAACCGTGACGCGTACCGTCACGGAACCGTGACGCGTGCCGTCACGGACTCCGTCACGGAGCCGTGACACCTCCCGTCACGGTATCCGTCACGGATACGTGGCAGGTTTGGGCAGACTCGCCCTTCTTCAACCTCCAGCT